>CAKNWW010287184.1:0-18814 GCA_932074435.1 Andricus kollari | reverse complement strand
AAAAAAAAAAAAAAATGGGTGGGGATGAGGGGCCCCAACCATCGCCCCCTCTTGTGAGATCCAATGCACGAGAGGGGGCGGATGGCGCGCGGAAGCCGCGCCATTCGCGCACTCGCAATTACTGATCTCCCCGAAGAATGATCTGACTGGAAGAAGTTGTTGTGCGTTACCCGTTCGGGCATTATTACACAATCTGAGAGAAATTTGACATGACTGGAAATTATATTGACGTTTGTTATATGTGGGAAAAAAGCCCGCAGGCGGGAAAAAACCACAACACCTGATAATTTAATTTATGAAAGAAAAGTAAAGAAGAAGAGTGGGAAGGGGGTAGAGGGGTCGAAAAATGAAAGCCGCTGGTTGACTTATTTCATGAGGAAGTCTTTTGGCATCGCGTGTTTGCGAAGCGGATCAAAATGATATTTCCCTAGAGAGGAGATATGTTCAAAAGGTGATAATGATGCAGAATCGTAGAATTTAGTGGCGGTTTCTTTGATATACTCTGAAATGTAAGGTAATTGAAATTCTCTGTGAAGGACAGAGTTCTTGGTATATCTGGGGGTTGTTGTGATACGTCTGAGGAATTTATTTTGTATAATCTGGATGTGATTGATGTTACTTTTTGACGCACCTCCCCAAATGATACAGGCATAGGTTATGATTGGTCGAATAAACATTTTGTAAATCAGTATACCATATTCAGGTTTTAGACTTAAGTGTCTATTAATATGTATGCTCTGCTTCGCATCGACTGCTTTCTTAAACACTCGACGTGTCATTTCTGTTTCAAGAAAGGTGACACGTCGCGCCCTGACGAAGTTCTCATGAACTACCAGCTCAGAGCGGCAAGAAACCGTATCGTGGTGCATAGTATACTACACTTAACTGATTAATCAGAAACTTTTTTTGTAGATTTTGATTATTATTTTTAGAAAAATTTTATTTTTCATACGAAATCATCAACTTAATAAATATTCATTAAAAATCGACAGAAATTTATAAAAAGTTGCAGTTTTCTATGCCGAACTGTTAAAAAATCTACAATTTTCTATAATCTTCTAAAAAAACGACGGAAAGAAATCTTTGAGATGACTATAACGTTAATAAATATTTTTTTCGAAAAAATGATTCCCTACATTCTGAATTGAATGATTCCCTACATTCAGCAGGAATCATTCGATTCCCCAAATTGTAGGGAATATTTCCAAACTTTAGTATAAATTACCATAAGTTTCGGGAAATTTCCCCAAAAATTGTAGGTATTATCTAATTTCCTAAATTTTAAGGAATTTTCCCCAATTTTTAATGAATTATAAGAACTTTTAGGGAATTCTCCACAAATCTTGAGGAAATTGATTTTCCCCAACGAAAATGTGGATTTTTCCCCACTAAAAAGTAGGGAAAATTCTCGAAATTTTTTGCAGTGTAACAAATAGCAATGCTAAATATTGTGCTTATGTGAGAAAGTACCCTCCTCTGTGGCCTTGAATTTGGCACAAGCTTGGCACAAGCTAGGTTTCACTGATTTACTTACTTTCACTCGACACGTCACGTGCATATGGCAATCCGGCTATCGTACGGTGCTTCCGAACCCACAATGTGCTCTTTTTACACTTGGGCATAATTGTATTAAACTTAATTAATATTTATTAAACATCAGAAGTTTACATTAAAATTCACGTGTCAATAAAGTAGACAACAGTACCACTCTGATACAATATCCAGTGTTTTTCTTAACATCTACTAGGTGGCGTTGCAAAACGGGCATCCTGGTATGGCACGACTCTGGGCCATGAAATTAGCCCTACCCGGGCCAGATCATGCCAGCCCGATCGGGGCCAGATGGGTAATAAGGAAAACATATCGTGATTTCTGCGAGGGTTAGTGGAAAATTATTGAAATTAGAATATGTTTTTTTCGGTGCAGCGTTAAAATACAAGTTCTCCCGCACATTTCCCGCCATGGTCAATGTTATAGAAATATTTAATGGACTATTTATTAATTAATTTTGAGTCAAAATTACTCTGTTAGCACATCTAGATTTAATAGTCTATAACTTTTGAAAACATCATTTTTTTACATAAACTGTAATTGATTATTAGTTTATGGACATCTATTTGCTTACTTAATTTTTGTTCTTAGAAAAAGTTGCAGTGTACATATAAATTTAAATAAACATATCTTATTATTAACAATGTAGACTGTTTAATGATGTATTTGCATCAATATAAGTATAAACTAAAATTATGTACGATTATGTTTTAATTCATTTTAAAATTTGTCACTTTTAACATATAAGCGAAACTCTATACACGTTTAAAAATTAAAAGTTATTATTAAAATCTAGCCCATTAAATTAAACAAGAAAAGTCAAAATGAAATTTGTGTGAGTAATATTAAATCTAACAGATAAATTAGATACCTATGAGAAAATTGCAGATGTCAATTAAGAAAATTAAGTTCAAAACTTGAAAATATATGAATTTCGTCATTATATAATTTTGTAAGCAAAAATATTTTTTTAAATTTAAATTGGAATTTCAAGAATTCTTTTAATTTACAACATTAATTAGTAAATAAAAATCTGCATAATAAGAGTAAAATAAATAAATAATAATAATAAATAAATAAATAAGTTAAATATGACTAATCGTCAAATCAATTATTTTACAAAATTTTATGTAGAATTATAATATGTGGCATAAACAATGTCGAACAATAATTTTATGAAAAAAATGGTTATAGTCATTATTTGGCTCTTAGTAGGTATAGGGGGTTTTCAAGAATGTACGGCACTGTACGAAAGCAGCCGAGCGTAAAAGTTACCAACTTCTGAGCGTTAGATTAAGGGGACATTCCAATGTGAACGCATAAAAACAAAGCATATTTTCAATCATTTTTTTCTCGGGAAATATTGTGTATAATTGAACGAATTTTTTTCTCTCTAAAGGTATGATCAAGGAGGGTGAAAAAAAAATGTGCTGGATGGTAAAAAATATTTATTTATTTATTTATAAAGTAAAATGCATGTGTGCAAAAAATAAAAAGTTTTCTGCTGGCGCAGGTGATTTTGGCTCTCCTGCTGATTGGAAACGGAAAATCGAAATAGTTTATTAAAACTATGTCATCGCCCCTAAGGTCCGAACCTCCACTTTTTTATTTCATAGAAAATTAACAAAATGGCGGCGTTTTTTGTGAAAAAAAGAAAAAAAACTTTCTTTCAGAAAAAGAGTTTTTTCACAAGAAACGCCGCCATTTTGTTAATTTTGGATGAAATAAAAAAGTGGAGGTCCGGACCATAGCGGTTCAATTATATACAATAGTTCCTGAGAAAAAAATGATTGAAAATATGCTTTGTTTTTATGCGTTCACATTGGAATGTCCCCTTAAGTAGATAGGTTTTGGTTCGAATCCCTGCGCTACACGGAAAATTTTCTAGATTAGTGCTGGTCTTTTGGACGGGCCATCATTTTTATAAAGTCTCGTATGCTTTCCATAAAGGGGTTATAAATTTTCATGGAAAAATGAAAAAAAGTCATGGAAGTTTTCAAACACAGTCAACGAACAACAGTCTTGGAATTTTTATCAAAAAGATTATAAAAAAAATGTATAGTCATGAAAGGGTTATAAAAAAAACTCTTCATAGTGTCGAAGACTTGAATTGAATAAGTGCGTGATTCAGAAACGAAGAACTCGAATAGGAGTCAGGGAAGCACTCCAGGACTGTCTACGAGAATTTGCAGATGTGCGCTCATTAACAAATGCACATTGGTATGAATAAAGTAGACACTGGTCGAAGTCTCAGTGCTCCGAAAAGTCGGATCTTTTCGCACTGCGCATGCGTTATGTCGGCAACCAGATTGGTTACCACTGGCTTGCTTATTTAAAATTATGAAATAAAATGAAATAAATTCTTTACAACAAAATATAATTGTAAAACGCATAAAGATATTAAGAATGATTTAAAATTAATTATTATTTATGATAAAAAATGATTGCAACTGTTCGCATAAGGGATTTAAATCTCCAAGATTTAGATGAGGTGAAAAATGTTATTCACTTGCTGCCTTATTCTGCTAGATATCATATTCCTTCGACAAAGTTGCACGATTGCTTATTAAACGAACATTTACAGGCTTCACAATTTGTAGTAGTATTAATTATTCCTACGTAGTTCTCAGTCTTCACGATATTACTTATAATACACTTATTTCTATTCGAAATAAATTAAAAGATGGCTATTATTACATTGCAAAAAACTGGATGTAAGCAGATTATATCTTTAAGTTCGTATTTCTGCATATAAAATATTTATAAAAATATTGACATAAAATATAAGAATGTGTCTCATAGTAGAATAAAATGTGTTTTGTTTTATTCCAAAAACATTTAAATAAAAGCCAACTTCATGTTTATAATTTTACTAAATAAATGAAAAGTTGTTTAGTAGTTAATCCAGTCAATACTAATACTTCTTGAAGCACTGAGAGGTTCCCGAGATATTACGAATCGAATATCTGAGTTATTTTTTTTCAAAAAGATACACAACAATTGTTTAAATAATTTCCTTATTTATTTAACAAAATTTATTATTCTGATATAGAATCTAAAATACTTTTCGTGGATTGTTGTTAAAATTACTATTTCTCATCAAAAATTTCATTTAAAATAACCATGTTTATAATAACAATCTATAAAAAGTAGTTTCGAATCAATCTCAATAATTCTTTCACCTTTTAAGAGTGTAAACGCAAGTAAGTTTTTGCCCGAGTTTAAAATTTTGTTTATCAATAATTTATTGATATGATTTGGTAAATACATCAGTTTTATTCAAATAAATTGTTTATAGTAGTGCACCTTATAAAAAGTGTGTCTTACAAAAAAGCACAAATGACAAAAAGTTTGATTTTTTGTTAATTTGTTAATTATTTCTTTAATCTAGAATCAAATTCTTTAATTTAAAAAACAATGACACAATTTAATTTTCAAACATAAATTTTATCATCTGCCGTAGTACTATGTGATTATTTATTTATACTACATATGAAGTTGTATGAAAAAAAATTTCCATTACATGTATTTTATATTTTTTCCATAGAATCGAACGGTGCAATTAGTTTTTATGTTATATCTCACGAATTTGAAATCTTATTCGAACCATTTTATTTTAAATAAATAAAAAACATAGATATTTCTTTACGTAAAACCATCCCTTGGTCAAAAAATAAATTTTCGTAAAATATTACATTTTCCAATTATTTAAAAAAAAATGTTTAACAATGAGTTTAATTTGTTATGCAAAGTTAGTCGTGGAGCAAGTTGTCTAATTAACAGCCCTCACCCAGATTATTTTTCCGCAGCCTTGCATTTTTCAGCTGTAGCACAGCGCCAAGATTTTTTAACGTATTTTCAACCCGAATGATTAGCCGAGAGGCTTGAGCGGTTAGGAACGAGTTGCGTTAGTCTAGAAAAGAGTCTAGAGTATAGGTAGTTCTAATCCCCGCAGCGTGCGTCCGATTTTTCAGAGCGTAAATAGCGTACGATTAACATAAGTAGTAATTGTGTGTGTTATATTATGTTTAAATAAATATATAAGTTAAAGATAATAATATTATAAATTTAAAGAAGAAGGTTTTATTTTTTTATTAGCATAAACGGCTAGCTTGACAGTCTATGAACCCTTCCTTGACTGTCTTCGAGAATTTAATATTAGAGTGTTGAACGGCTTACAAATTTGTCTGTGATATTTTTTAGATGGAGTCTAGGAGTGCTTCACGGACTATGCTGGACACAATCTAAGAAGTGTTATATTTCTTCAAGCACTATTTGCATGATTTTCCAATACGATATTTTCAAATTATCAAATGCTTTTAAGCCTACCCTAAAGTCACAGACTCGTTCAATGAAAATTTCCAGAACTTTTTTTCCGTGTACATACGGAATTTTATTTGTTATATTTGTGTTAAAATCCTATATATATTTTTTTTATTTGAAAAATAGTTAAAGACTCGCAAAAACACGCTTGCAAGAAACTTGCGGAAAACGGGCGGGAGTGCCCGCTACAAGATATCCCGCCCGCGCCGGGATCTTAATGCACATGATGACACCTGTCCGCCCAAGTCTTAGACGTAAATCTTGCAAGCCCTCTGACAAAGATCCCGCCCGGATCTCGTCGGTTTGTATTGACTAGGTGGTAGTAGTATAAAAGTTTATTCTTCAGCCTGTTGGCCTTAAAAAATTGACTTGCTTACACTTTCCTTTTTTTTACATAATTCTCCTTAAAACTAAGTCTTAAAACTAACATCCATCCATACCTTAACTCTAGGATCGCACGCTCTTATCGCCTTGCCTTCCTCGCTTCGCCTCGCTCGCATTTCCCTACTCTCTCGCTTCCGCGTCTACTACCTAATGCTTATCTACTATTTACAATATTTACAGACTACTTATATCTACTTCATCTCCTATTTACAATCTTTCCTTCTCCATTCCTCTTCCTCCTTCCTTATCTTCTTCTTCATCCTACCCAACACTCCCTTCGCCCATGCTACTGCCCTTTTGTCCCCCCTTTCATGCATCAATACCACCATGCTCATTTCACTCCTTTTCACATCTACACACTCCTTCAACCAGTGCTCCACTTTTGCATACCCCTTCCCACACAGTTCCCACATCCTCTTTTCCCTGGAGAGCCAGAGCCTATTAAAATCCTCCATGCACCCACACCTCATCCTCGCTATACGCTCCTGACTTCCTTTCTCACACAAATATTACGCTCTCGCCCTTGGCATAATCCACGCATAGTTCCCGTTAAACCTTGACTTTCTTATTCTCTCTTCCCCTGCTGTCTTCTCTCTCTCCATGCCGTTTTTCTTAACCAACATACATATTTCCTTTCTCCTACATTCTTCTCACTTCCTTCATATATAGTCCATTCGTTCTAAAATACCTTTCCCTTTCAGCCTTCATCCTCCCACTCCCTCTCATGTTCTCCTTCTCACACCAACACTCCCTGACCAGCTTACTTCCCTCCTCTTCCAAAAATTTCTCCTCATATTCACACGCCCGACTCCCCGCTAGAATCCCTACATTCGTTCTCCCCGGTTCCCTCCTGACAATATAATTAGGCGTGTTCCTTGCCAACCCCAATGTCCACTTCATATACCTCTCATGTGTCCTATTTACCTCTTCACATTCCTTCCACCCCCATATCTCTATGCCATAAAATAGCCCACTCATCACTAGCGAGTCAAACAATTTCATTCTCCTTTCAAAATCATCTGCGAATAACTTCTTTCTAACCCCCACACCTGCATCATCACCACATTTGCCCTCTTCACTCTCTCTCTTTTATGTGACCATCCACCACCCCATTCCTCCGAAACACGAAGCCCAGGTACACAAACCCTTTCATCTCCTGCACCGCCTCTCCCTTCCACTTCCACTCCTCTTTCTTATCCCTCCCACCTCCTTTTCTGAATACCATAACCTTGGACTTTTCCGCATTCAGCTCTGACCTGCTCTTATCCAGGTATCTTCTCAGCCTCTTCATCATCATCCCTCCTCTTACCTTATCTTTGGTCTCTTCACATATCTCCCGTACCCTCTCGATCAGGCCTCTTTCCACTCACCTATCCTCCATCGCCTCCCACAACCTTCCCCTATCCACCGAAGGAAACGTGCCTTTGAGATCCACGAAAAACACGTACACTCTCGACCTCTTCTTCGCTAATTCTCTACCCACCACGTGCTGCAGATCGTAGATATTTTCGATAGTACTCCTACCCGCCCTAAAGCCCGCCTGCATCTCCGGCAATATTCGTTCCTCTCGACATCCTTCCGCAGCCTCTCCGCCACCACCATCGCGTATACTTTATACGCCGTATTCATTAGCGTAATACCTCTATAATTTTTCTGCCTATTCCTGTCTCCTTTCTTACACACTGGCACTATTAACCCTTCTCTCCACCCTCCTGGGAATCCCTCCCCCCTCCATACTTTCATCTCTGCCCCATCCAGCCCTGCTGCTTTTGACCTTAACTTTCTTATCTGTTTCTCTATCTGCTCACCATCCAACTCCTCTATCTCTGCGTCCCGCGTTCTTCTACTCCCACCATCCCTCCTTCTTGAATCTGAACCCTGAAATGATTCTTTAAAAAACTCCCTCCAATCCGTATCTTCTAGCTTATCCCCACTCTACGGTTCATAAACCTATTTATTATCTTCCAGACATCTCCCTCTGTCTTAACATTTCCTAACTCCTCTTCCAGATCTTTCTCCTTTTCCTGATCTTTCTTCTTGCACTCAAAAAAAGGCTTAGGTAATAAAGCAGGTACATTTCAAAGACTTCTTACAGTTCAAGCGCATATTCTGTGAGATTATTTTATTTATCCATTTATTGAGAATTAAGGTTTTGTAAAAGGACCCCGCACCAAATGTACAGTAAATGGCTTTTTGTGAACAATTCTAAATATAATTTTTTTTTGTATTTTTGAACGTGCAAACCAATAATTCGATTGTCAAAGTTTCAATTTTTACATGTATTCTAATAGAAAAATGCTTATTTTAGTGAAAATTTTTTTTCTCCTAAACTCTTTGTTAGATTTTGCGGAAAGTTTCACGTTTTGACTATCACTCTTACCGAAACAAAAGGTTCATATCTAAGATCTAGAAAGATCAACGGTTTTTTTTGGGTATACAGCATGTTATGGGGGTGTTTTCATACTTTAAACATCCAAGTATGGAACTCATCATATCTTAGTAACTAAAGTCACTAAAGATTTTTTATTTAAATGCTAGGGTATGCAATCACATTCAAATAAGTAAGGTAAGCGTGCATAGCACGGATATCTTACATGTTTATTTACCTTAAGGGTTGTTTTATCATCCCTTGAATATTAAATCCGGAAAATCGACATTTCTTAATGACTAAAATCGCAAAAAGTTTTATGATTAATATATGAGGATAGGAATCATGTTAAAGTAAATAGGGAAGGTTTAAAACGACAAGGATGTCTTTGAATTTCTCTAGAGGGTTGTTTAATCATCCCTTACTCAGAGAAGCAGAGAAATTAAATTTTCGTAAGGAATAAATCACCACAGATCAGGCCTACAATATCACTTTAAAACACACATATAGGAATTGTTCTTTAGGAGGACTTGCATCATAATTTATTTGCAGGGTAGTTTAATCATCCCTTAATTATTGAAACAAAGAAATCGATTTTTTATACGGGATAACACACCACTGATTTTTTTATTAACATACTATTGATCATCAAAATCATTTTAAAACATATATAGGAAGCGTCTTTCAACAGGATTTGCATTAGTATTTATTTTCAGGGTCATCTAATCATCCCTTATATATTTAACAAGGAAATCGATATTCTATACGATTTTTATACTTTAATATGATTCCTATCCTCATAGATTAATCAGAAAACTTTTTGTGATTTTAGTCATTAAGAAATGTCGATATTCTGGATTAAATATACAAGGGATGATAAAACAACCCTCGCAGCAAATGCATATATATATATAATATCCGTGCTATGCACGCTTCCTTTACTTATTTGAAAGTGATTTCATACCCTAGCATGTAAATAAAAAATCTCCAGTGACTTTAGTTACTATGAAATGATGATTTTCATACTTGAATGTTTAAAATATGAAAACACCCCCATAACATGCTGTATACCCAAAAAAAACCATTAATCTTTTTAGATCTTAGATATGAACCCTTTGTTTCGGTAAGACTGACAGTCAAAATGTGAAACTTTTAGCAAAATCTAACAAAGAGTTTAGAAGAAAAAAAAACTTTTCACTAAAATAAGCATTTTTCTATTAAAATACATGTAAAAATTGAAAATTTGACAATTTATTGTTTAAAAACTGCTCATTTTTCTTACTTTTTTCTTTCGTATTATTGCTTTACAGGTTCAAAAATACAAAAAAAAATTATATTTAGAATTTATCACAAAAAGCCATTTACTGTACATTTGGTGCGGGGTCGTTTATGAAAAAATTAATTTTCCATGCAAAAAATTGTTATAACAAATTTTGATTCAGATTTATGATAGCTTGCCATGTTGCTACATCTTCGAGATAGGGTCATAGTTATTATCGTAACGTCAAAATGTCATAAAATTTGTGTGCCCTCTGGACGAATTCGGAACTTTTCTCTGTACATGCAACCGTAATGGCTAATGATATATAATTATGTATTTATTACATAAAAGATTTAGAAAAGTTTGAAAATCAGACAATTTAAACTTAAAATTATCAAATTTACTAAAAAGTTTAATAATTTTCAGCTCAAAATTCGTAACATGCTGGAGTAAAATTTAATTGAAAACCGAAAACAGATAAAATACTGTAAATCTAACATTGAGATAACATTAAGGTTAATAAATGTGATGAAAACATGTTTTTAAAAATTATATGCAAAAGCTATTTTTTTAAAGCTAATTCATACAAATTTTATTTTAAAATAAAAAATAATACTTCAAATGTATAGATGGACTTAACCAGGGCATCATTGTTGATTCATTACTCTGTATAAGCAATTAACAAGACGTGATACTGATGCGTTTTTTTTACTTCGATATTCACATCCATATCACATTTCAGTATGCATTATTTTTTGATTTAATAAAACATTTATTTAATAATTTAATTACTTATGGACTCTCTTCGTCTTTTACGGACGAATCACTTCTTGGTCTTGCTAATTATCTTATTCATTGTAAACTTTAAAATATTCCATTCCTAAATGATCAATGCTTGACTCTATTATCACGCCCTATGACGCAACGATAATTATAAAATACATATAATTATAAACTAAATTCAATTTTAAAAACCCAATTCCACTTAATATTGATCCGTTGAGGAAATAGAAAGTTGTCCGATCGGGCTAAAAATTGGCCCAATTGTAGTCCTATTTAAATTAAATAGTACTCCTCACACCAAAAATTAATTAATTCTGATAATTATTTATCACAGTGGAGGGGGTAAAATTTTTTGTTTTTCAAGAAAGGCCTTACTTTCAAACATTTGTAACTTTTTTTCTATTGCTTTAAACAAAATTTCACTACAAATGTTTTTTATAGATTTTTTCACAAAATTTTTGTTGGTCGTAACGATTTTCAAAAAAGTCCAAATTTGACCCTAATTTTTGAAAATCAAAAATGAATTTGACTTTTTTTCAAATTTCGACACTTTTTTTTTCTTCAAAATAGTTTTAAAAGAAAGCTGAGATTTTTTCCTATAAGATCCCCAATTTTGAGAGTGGCAAATTTATTTGTCTTCGAGTAATATTTTATGGCAATATTATATGTCTTGCTGATCGATTTTTTGACTATAGTTTCAACAGTTGTTTTCTTTGCAGACCTCTTTTGCGGATTCTGTTTATCGCCATTCGAGAAGATGTCGTGTTTCTCAGAGGACGAAAACATTTTAAGTTGAAGTTTTCCAGCTTTAGTGGGAATGAAAGTATAGTACTGTAATGTACCTAATATCCTAACAGCTTTCTCAAATTTGGCTTTCAGTAACTCGGTGGCTAAGGCATGATTTTCTTTGCTGCTGAAAAAAACTTCGGTTTCCTTACAGTTACTCTTTGCCCACTGAAACAAAACATGGGGAGTGAGTATGTGATGTTTCGGAGAACATTGTAAGCTCGAACGTGCTGCTTGTCTCTATATTCGCTCCTATGCTATCACATACACCCTTACCGTGAGATGTACCATGGAAATGCCATTCAACTTGGATACCAAAATCTTCTACATGGGCTCGGAGATTAGCAAAGCTACTCTTATTTTTAAAGTGTTGCCCTGCACCATCAGTGAAATAGTGGATTTTCTTTGGCCTGAAATGAGTTTTCAAGTAATCTACTATTATCTCCTGATACTCGTGAGCAGCCACCGTGACATGAGCTAAGACATCAGATATGATTGCGATACTTACATGCTTGAGCTCTCTATATTTTTTATAATAAATCACCACACTGAATATTGCAGCTTGGTCCTTATTCCAGTGGAATGATTGAGCTGCATTCTGAATTAAAAACGCGTAATTCTCAGCGAAATCGAAGCAAATCAAAAACTCCCCAGGTTCCTCTGAAATAAATAGAAGAGTTTTTAATTTCAACAGCCTTTCACAGAAATCATCATTTTTCAACATGTGAACCAGTTCCATCATCATTCTTGATCGACACAAAGTCTTTCACCCCTGGCATCATTCGACTTATGTCATCGCGTTCATAAAACTTTTTCACTAGAATTTTAGTTTCAGGAGTCAATGCTGTTCCTCTTTTTGGATTCGGAAGCGTAAGAATTCCATGCTCTGAAACTAATTTTTTGACATTTCTTGCTTTTCGCTCTGGTGTATTGAGCACCTGCATTAGTTTTCTTCCTCCCAAGATTTTGGTGCAAGCAAGAAATGTTCAAATTGTTCTTGAAGATCTTTAAAGTCATTGCATTTTTCGATGATTTGACCAAGTACTTCAACACCAGCTTTATGATATTTTTTACACTGCAGATTGGTGCCTAAGACATCTAAATCTTTTTCGCTGTCATTTAGCTGATCTTCACCATCGCCAGATATCATTTCATGATCCCCAGTATCTACCTTATCTCTACCAGAAGGCTCTGCAATATCACCGGAGTTCAAGGATGATATTCCCGCTGAGTTGATGAGTTGGTATCTACATAAACTGAAAATTTGAGCTCCTTCTAATAGTGCAGGATATTTGAAAGGCAAGCCGTGGGCAACACCACGGAGTTCGAGATTAGTTGCTTTATGACTCACTTTTTGAAGAAAAAAAAAACAGTTTTTTTAGTAGCATAAAATATTACATAACTTTAAAAACAGGCACTAAAGCGTTGTACAAAGATCCTCGGCGTGAGCGCACTAGGGGAGATCGCGCGCCAGCCGCTCTATTATGGCATTTTGTTTACGTATCGTTTTATTACTCGAAGAAAAATAAATGTTCCACTCTGAAAATTGGGGATCTTATAGGAAAAAATCTCAGCTTTCTTTTAAAACTATTTTAAAGGAAAAAAATAGTGTCGAAATTTGAAAAAAAGTCAAATTTATTTTTGATTTTCAAAAATTAGGGTCAAATTTTGACTTTTTTTGAAAATCGTTACGACCCCCAAAAAGTTTGTGAAAAAATCTATAAAAAACATTTAAAGTGATATTGTAGGCCTGATCTGTGGTGATTTATTCCTTACGAAAATTTAATTTCTCTGCTTCTCTAAGTAAGGGATGATTAAACAACCCTATAGTGAAATTTTGTTTAATGCAATAGGAAAAAAGTTACAAATGTTTGAAAGTAAGGCCTTTCTTAAAAAACCAAAAATTGTACCCCCTCCACTTTGATAAATAATGATCAGAATTAATTAATTTTTGGTGTGAGGAGTACTATCTAATAGGACTACAATTGGGCCAATTTTTAGCCCGATCGGACAACTTTCATTTTCGAGGTGGGTACACTTGAGAAATTATGCCCCATATATACTAATATGTATCATCAATAAATGAAATTAATTTGGGAGACACGCACTAGGCTGAATTGAAATTGTGCGAGCTGAATGCATGCAAATTCATCTGAATGCTTATTCAAAGTAAATTCGAAACCTCGTTTATCAGCTCCGAGCACCCCCACTGAACTACGGGACAGTGCCCCACACGTTGGTTCTCCTATTACGAAATAAACAGAGTAAATCAAGACTTGATGAAATTCGCCGTCGCAAATTGAGGCGAATTCCAGTATTGCTTTCACTTTCCCGAATTCAGAAGAATTTACCAATCTTGAACAGTATTCGCGCTGACGAATTCTAGCGAACTGGAGCTTAACTTAAAACCTAGTTAATTAAAATTAATTGACTAACACAGAAATTGATTCTTGCTTACGCATTCAAATTAACTAAATCTGCTAAAAAACATTAATTCACACACTACTCTAATTCATGTGTGTCGCAAAGCAAGATTCATGGAGGCTTCTAGCGTAATTGTCTCATTTCGTCTTAATTAGTTTATTTTTACGGGGCATACTCGGATAAAAAAAACCGCTTGCCTCCTAGGTACATAATTTACTATTCTTGAATAAAATTGAGTTCATTTTATTGAATGGAAATTAGAAAATTTTTCCTGTTTTGAAATTAATCAAGTGTATTTTCAAAAAGAGAAAAAAGGAATTACTTAATTAATTAGATTAAATTAAACTTAACACTTCATCATTTTCCACACTTGTCAAATTTATAAAAGGAACCGGGCGAGAAATCGACCTAGCTTGTAATTATTAACTGCCAACTGCTAGATCTATACGAATAACAGTTTAAATATACAATTATAAATTCCCCTGTGCTAAATAAGTATATACAGACCTGTTAACAATCATAGTAGGGACTGAGCTTCAGCGGGCACTAGTATGTTATGATTAAAAAATTTAAACTGTTAATTCGTTACGAAAACCAGTTGAAATAAGCAATTTAATATAACTGGAACCATTTATTTTCTTCACTCTATACATATTTGCAAAAAAAAAATAAAAAGGGACACCGCGCGCGAAATCGCCCTAAGCTGTTATAATTAGTAAATTTGAACTGTTAAGTCACCAATAATAACAGTTGTAATAGGCAATCTAAAGTACACAATCAATTCTCGCAAAAAAAAACTTTTCTACTGAATCATAGCATAATTTTGTTAGCCTACTGACCAGCAAGGATAAAATATACATGTTCAATCAGTCCTTATCTGATAAAATAACAAGCAAAAATAAAAGAGCGCATCGCGCGTGTAAAAGAGTACGTGAAAGAATTGAAGGCGCTATCGCTCGATTCGTTAATATTTTCACAACTTAATTTAGGCTGATTTGTTTCGATTTTTATTTTTATTGTATGTACCGCCTTCTTGGAATCAACAATATCAATGGACAATGAGGGACATCAAGAATTTGAGAAATTTAGAAGATTTAACTCCGACCTCTTCTGTAAGATGACTGAAGGCAGGATTCAAATAATCGCGCAAACGCCCGCCATCTTTCACTGTCGTTGAACCAATATCTATAACCTTTTCAGATCAATCATTGCGGAGGTACCGAGAGCCTAAATTGTTCCAGATAAGCTTCGAATTTATACAGGCTCATCTACATACCTGGCGTAGAATTTTATAAAGGTCCTGGATACAAGAAGATTCCTTTTTCGATACCCGACATACTTGAGGTAGCTCTGCAACTTAGGACCGTAATACCTTCTATACCATATTGTTAGTATAGAGAAAGATGCCTGTCGTGAGTTACCGATAAGACTACTAATCAAATTTTTGGATAAATCTTATGCGAACAGTAAGAACTACCAACGCACTGGGAGGGACGAAGACCGCGACCAATCAGAACCACGCTCTAGGCTCGGGGAAGAAACCGAGCTGATGAGCAGAATCTCGGGTCGAGACTCGCTCTAGTTTCGTAGGGATCGCTGAGGTGCCAAGTTGCTCTAGAAGTCGTGAATTGAATTTAAAATTCTGATATTCGAAGAAACGTGGTCGCAGCTTTGCTTTTTCATGGAGGAACTGACACTGAGCCACCCAGACAGTCAATCCGAGCAGGACGAATCCACTTTAATTCCTCATGTCCAACGAATCTGCCCCATAGTTTCAAACCCGGATAGCAATTTCCCGGCACACTAACTGCACAGTGCCGACAAGCTCTGTGGATAAAACAGCAGGTCAGTCGGTAGTCCTTGAGACAGATGCGGGTACATATGTTGCTCATTACGCCATCAGATTCTGCCGGCACGGTATGCTGGCATCCTGCCGTTAGCACACGGCCTGATGCTGAAAACGCTCTGAGCCCTCTACGGGTCCTGCAGCCCGGCTGCAGTTACTGTGCGCTCACAAGATAGCATGCACGACATGTCTGCGATCTACTAACTGTGTGCATGTATTGTGTGTCAACACGGCCTGATGCTGAAATGCTGCAGCACAATTGTTATCTGGGATCTTACTCAATTTGTTCGAAACCTCTAGCATTTTATTAACTTGACCCTCGAAAGAGCAAATCCAATTTTAATCGACCCTGAAAGTCAAATTTATTGACTATGCCCTATGACAAAATTATTGGTAGAGCAAGATTCTTGTAATTAGTTACAGATAAGCTTACTTTTCAATGTTGCTCTCGTGAAAAGAAATTCCAACTTAGACTATAGTATAGCCAGGTATGGGCCTGTCTTAAACCTATCTTTTCTGGTACCCAGAATTCTAAGGTCCTTTGGTCCCCGCCGGCCTTTCTGTTGATAAAGACAGCTATCCTTATTTTGGAGAGAGAGAGAGAGAGTGGACTCTATTTCAATGCCCTAAAAGTAATGCAGGTATAGGCTGAAGGGTACATACCAGAAAAAGACTAAACCTTGTTTGAAACTAGTCTTGAAAGGATATTTCTTTTCTCAAGGGTTCGTATGCATCTAGCCAAATTTTATGAAATTTTAGTTGACCCAGAAAATCAAAACTTTTGTGATTCATATTGTTAGTAGCGCAAGATTCTTGTAATTAGTTACCGATTAGCTTACTAATCAATATTTTGTATAAATCTAATTAAAGTTATTGAAGTTTTGTCGACCCAGAAAGTCAAATAGACAGTGAAGAAAGACGAAATCTTGTCATAAGAATAAAGTTATACGAGTCCACGAGATTTCCCACGAATAGTTCTTTTTTAATATATTGCTATTACATTAAATTTATTATTCTGAATATCCTTTTGAATCTTTTTATGTGAATTATTGTTTCTTTGGTTTTTAAATGTATATTGCAGTTTTTCTTGTCGCACTCCAAGACTGAATCCCGAATATTTTAGTTGTCCCCTGTAATTGTCGCAACACAAATTATTTGATTCACCCATTATATCCCGAAAATTATTATTGTGGAACACCACATTCTTTTGCAAAATCAATTAGTCGGCTTACCCCTATCCTCAAATTATCGACTGCGTGGAATTTCAAGAAAATAATAAAATTAGATTTACAGTGCCCGGAAGTCTGGAACTGAGATTCGCGTTCGGTGAAATCTCTCACTACATCAACAAATTTTCTCCCGTTGCGCTTTATTCTCTTATCTTATTGGTTTGGAAAATCTAATCTATTAAAAAAAAAGATAGTAGTATAAACGTTTATTCTTCAGCCTGTTGGCCTTAAAAAAATTGACTTGCTTACACTTTCCTTATTTTTACATAATTTTCCTTAAAACTAAGCCTTAAAACTAACATCCATCCATACCTTATATTTAGGATCGCACGCTCTTATCGCCTTGCCTTCCTCGCCTCGCTCGCATGTCCCTACTCTCTCGCTTCCGCGTCTATTACCTAATGCTTATCTACTATTTACAATATTTACATCCTACTTATATCTACTTCCTCTCTTATTTACAATCTTTTCTCCTCCATTCCTCTTCCTCCTTCCTTCTCTTCTTTTCCATCCTACCCAAAACTCCCTTCACCCATGCTACTGCCCTCTTGTCCCCCCTTTCATGCATCAATACCTCCATGCTCATTTCACTCCTTTCCACCTCTACACACTCCTCCAACCAGTGCTCCACTTTTGCATAACCCTTCCCACACAGTTCACACATCCTCTTCTCACTCGTGAACCAGAACCTATTAAAATCCTCCATGCACCCACATCTCATCCTCGCTATCAGCTCCTGACTTCCTTTCTCTCCTTTCTCACACAAATATTGCGCTCTCGCCCTTGGCATTATCCACACATAGTTCCCGTTAAACCTTGACTCTCTTATTCTCTCTTCCCCTGCTGCCTTCTCTCTCTCCATGCCGTTTTTCTTAACCAACTCATATACCTTCCTTCCTTCCTCATGCATCCTTCTCACTTCATCCATCTGTAGTCCATTCGTTCTAAAATACCTTTCCCTTTCAGCCTCCATCCTCCCACCCCCTCTCCTGTTCTCCTTCTCCCACCAACACTCCCTAACCAGCTTACTTCCCCCCTCTTCCAAAAATTTCTCCTCATATTTACACGCCCGACTCCCCGTCTCCATCCTAACAATATAATTAGGCGTGTTCCTTGCCAACCCCAATGTCCACTTTACATACCTCTCCTGAGTCCTATTTACCTCTTCACTTTCCTTCCACCCCCATACCTCTACGCCATACAATAGCACACTCATCACTAGCGAGTCAAACAATTTCATTCTCCTTTCAAAATCATCTGCGAATAACTTCTTTCCCAACCCCCAGACCTGCCTCATCACCACATTTGCCCTCCTCACTCTCTCTTTTATGTGACCATCTACTCCCCCCATTCCTCCTAAACACGAAGCCCAGGTACACAAACTCTTTCACCTCCTGCACCGCCTCTCCCTTCCACTCCCCTCCCTTATCCCTCCCACCTCCTTTTCTGAACACCATAACCTTAGACTTTTCCGCATTCAGCTCTACCCTCTTACTATCCAGGTATCTTCTCAACCTCTTCATCATCTCCTTTAAGGCCTCTTCGCTTTTTGCCAGCAACACTATGTCATCTGCATACGCTAGTGACCAAATCCTAACCCCTCCTATCCTGACTCCTCCTACCACCCCGTCCTCCAGCTTACTTTCCATATCCGCAATTAAAATTGCGAAAAGCATTGGGCTAAGCGGACACCCTTGCCTTAACCCCCTATCCATCCAAAATCCCGCCGAAATCCCCTCCCCTCCTCTTACCTTATCTTTGGTCTCTTCATATATCTCCCTTACCCTCTCGATCAGGCCTCTCTCCACTCCCCTATCCTCCATCGCCTCCCACAATCTTCCCCTATCCACCGAAGGAAA
>CAKNWW010287050.1:0-10390 GCA_932074435.1 Andricus kollari | reverse complement strand
AGTTTACTCAAAGTACGAGAAAATCGAGATTTTGCACATAATTATTATTTAATCCTCAACAACGGTTTGTATATAATGAAAATCATATTTAATCAACGCAAGAGCACTCCCAGAATACAAATAATTTGATTATTGTATGTTTCAATTATTATAAACAAATTAAATTAACAAATAGCCAAATATCGTAATTTTGGTTGAAAAACATTTGTTTTTAGCTGAAAATGTTTTAAATTATTCTAAGAGTGATTGTTAGCCAGAATATCTAGAACTTATTAACAATTAGAATTATTATAAACGATTTTTTTTCAAAAATTCGGAATTTGTTTTTTTTTTCAAATGCGGTTTTCCTTTTACCATCTGAATTGATGCAGATATTCTTAAAAAAGTATATTTTCAATGATATTTGTAAAAATGCAACAATTGTTGATTTTTTAAACAAATGAAATAAATTAATATAAAACTTTGGCACTTTGGCCTGGAAAATAAATGTTTGCGCCAAAACTGCCTAAAATTTTGGTGAAAGAGATTTGCAGTCACTATTTCTATGTAAAATTAACAATAAGCAATTGTTGTCAATTATTTTTATTAATTAATTTCAAATATCACAAAATTTTTATATATTTAAAAAATATTGTAATTTTTGTTTAAAAAGTTTTGTTTCGTCTCTGGAAATACTTTAAATTATTGCGAGAGTGATCGTCAGTAACAATTTCTATAGAAAATTAACAATAATAATATTTGTAAGCCATTTTTGTGGAAAATGTTGGAATTAATGGGTTTTCAATTTCGGATTTTCCTTTATCATCTGAATTGATGCAGATATTCGTGAAAATAACATAGGGTCAATTATATTTGTTAAAATAGAACAATTTATAATTTTGTAAACAAATTAAATAAATGCAAGGCGTTGGTACTTTGGCCTGGAAAATAATTTTTTTTAACAATTGCTTATTGTTAATTTTACATAGAAAATCTCTTTAAATCTCTTTCGCGAAATTTTAAAGTAGTTTTGGTGCAAAAAATTATTTTCCAGGCCAAAGTTTTATATTAATTTCATTTGTTTAAAAAATCAGCAATTGTTGTATTTTTACAAATATAATTGAATATATATTATTTTGTAGAATATCTGCATCAATTCAGATAATAAAAGGAAAACCGCAAGTAAAAAAACAACAAATTCCACATTTTTGCAAAAAATTGTTTATAACAATTCTAATTGTTAATAATTTATAGATATTCTGACTAAAAATCACTCTCACAATAATTTAAAGCATTTTTAAGTAAGAAAAAATGTAAGTAAGAGAAGTAAGGGAGAGGTAGTAGGGGAAGGAAAATAGGAGGAAGCGGGAGAGAGGTTGAAGAGTGTGGAGAAAAATTGATGACATAGGATCGGATAGGATAGGCTAGGATAAGATAGGAGGAAGTAGAATGAGAGGGAAGAGGGAGTCAAATTTTTAGGGAAGTAAGGTTACAGGAAATGGGAGAAATAGGAGAAGTGGGAGCAATTTGTGAAAGGGAAGTAGGGGAAGTAATAGGAGGGAAACTAGGAAAAGTGAGGAGGAATTTTTGTGAAAATAGGGGAAGTGAGCAGAGGGGGAAGTAGTTGAAGATGTTTGAGAAGGGAGGGGAAGCAAAGGTTGAAGTGTGTGGAGGAAGAGTAGGGGAGAAGAGGGAAAGTAGGGTAATCTTGGGAGTGTTGAGGAGGGAAAGTATGGGAGAGTGGGATGAAGGTGGAATGAGAGTGGAATGAAAGGGAAAAGGGAGTCAAATTTTTAGGGAAATAGGGGTAGAGGAAGTGGGAGAAATAGGAGAAGTGGGAGCAATTTGTGAAATGGAAGTAGGGGAAGTAATAGGAGGGAAACTAGGAGAAGTGAGGAGGAATTTTTGTAAAAATAGGAGAAGTGATGAGAGGAGGAAGTAGTTGAAGATGTTGGAGAAGGGAGGGGAAGAAAAGGATGAAGTTTGTGGAGGAAAAGTAGAAGAGGAGAGGGGAAGTAAGGTAGAGTTGAAAGAGTATAGAAGGGAAAGTATGGGAGAGGGGTTTTGAAAAACTTGATTCACTATTTGTTTGAACCTTTACTTTAAAAAAAGTTTTGAAATAACTCACCTATATCCATAAGATGCATTTCGCCGAGGTGCTTAACAGCATAAAGATGTAGCAGACCGAAAGCGAGCTGCATTCCAGTAGTAAGCAAGAGAGCCAGAAAGCCGGCGGCACACACTAACCACCCCCAACCTCCCTCGGGGTAGAAATGAGTTTGAATACCAGCCACGTCTATACCTGTAATAAGAAATGTCCCAGTTGACTTTGATATCTTTAGATCCCATTTTACACGGAATTCTACTTAATAATCAGTTCAATTTAAATTCACCACGAATGGCTTAAGACATGGAATTTTACTTGGGGAATCACAATTATTCAATTAGGAATAAAGCCTTAAGAAGATAGATATAAACTTACTTCTGAAAATAAATAAAAGGTTATTAGGGAAGTCACTTTGGGGTTATCAATAAAGGCTAGGTCGATTAAAACTCCCACTCCCATACCTTCCCTTCCCTACTCTCCTATATTCTCCTACTTCCGCTAGCCCCACTTTAACATTTGCTTCCCCCCACTTTCCCCACTTAGCCTCTACTTAATTTCCCAACTTTCTCTATCCACATTTTACCTATTTCTCCTACTTTCCCACTCATAATTTTCCCTAATTTCGCCCAATTTATCCTACTTCCCATCCTCTTATCACCCCTTGCATCCCTGACATTTTTCTACTTCCTATTCCCTCATTTTTAGCCACTTCTACTACTTCCACTCCTCTCATTTCCCCTCACTCCCCCTACATCACGAACCCTCACTTCCCCTTACTTCCCGTACATCCCCTCTAAGTTCCCCTTAAAACGCCTACTTCACTTTCCTTCATTTGCCATCACTTTCCGTACTTCTCATTCCCTTATATTGCCTTACTTTACCTACTTCCTCTTCCCTCTTCTCCTCTAAATGCTTTTCCTCGCATTATGCTTTACTTCCCTTTCCATAATTTCCCATCACATTCACTTCTTTGCCTTCCCTTATTTCGTTTATCTCGCTTTCCTTTCCCTACTTCTTCTCTTCTCGTTCTCCCACACTTCAACTACTTTTCTGCTACTGCTTCTCCCCTCATTCTTTTTACTTCTTCTCCTCTTATTTGCCTTATTTTCTTTCTCCCAACTCCTCTACACTTCAACGCGTTTTTTCCTTTACTTCACCTACATCACCACGTCTTATTTCCCCTTACCTTCCTCAAGACCCCTCTTGTTATTATCACGATCTTCCCCTACTTCCTCTCTCTCTCTCTCTCTGAATTCCCCTCACTCCGCTTACTTATTCTCTCATTTTTTATCGCCTCCCAGTATTTCTCCTCGCTTCCCTCACTTTCACTCATCTCATTTCCCGTTACTTCGCCACTTCCTCACCCCTCATTTTCAATAAATCTCCCTACCCGCATTTCCCTTCACCTTTCCACCGATAATTTTCAATCACATGACTACTTGTCATAGCATTATTTCCTCTACTTTTCCTCAATTTCGCTACTTCCTCGTCTCGCATTCTCCTGCACTTTCTCTGCCTTTCCTCTTCGCACTACTTCTTACTTTCTCTCTCTCTTTCTTTTCTCTCCTTATTTCTCATAACTTCACTTACTTCCAATGCTCTTAATTCACTTCACTTCTCCTACTCCTCCTACTAACACTTCCCTCACCTCCTATACTACGCATCTTCTCATCTCCTCTACGTCTACTACTTCACCTACACACTTCCGCTACTTTCCCTCCTCTTACTATCTCTACCTCCACTCCTCTCACTTTCCCTACTTCTCCTTAGGTCTCCTTACTTAACCCTAATTTCCCGTCACTTCCCACCACATATCCCACTTTTCCTCTACTCATTTCCATTACTTCCTCTACTTTCCCTCATTTCCCTTACTTCCTCTACCATCCCTTATTTCCCCTCACTCTTCCTACACTTCTTCCTTCATCAACCCTTACTTCTCCTAATCACCTTACTTCTCTTCCCCTCATTTCTCCTCACTTCTCCTACTTTACCGACTTCCCAGTCCCTCATTGCACCTCATTTCACCTCACTGCTCCTTCCCTACCTTTCCATTCCTCTTAATTCATCTACTTCCTATCCCCTAACTTCTCCTACTTATTTTTTATACTTATTACTGCATTATTTCCCCTAGCTTTACCTACTTCCAATCCTCTTATTTCACCTCACTTCTCCTACTTCCCCGACCATCATTTTCCCTAACCTCCTATACTACGCATCTCCTCATTTCCCTTACGTCTACTACTTCACCTACACACATTTGCTACTTCCCCTCCTCTTACTTTCTCTACCTCCACTCCTCTCACTTTCGCTAAATCTCCTCCTTTAATTTCCACCACTTCCTCAACCTAATTACCTAATTCTCCTACACCGCAACCCTTCATTTCCCCTTCTTTCGCCTTCTTCATTTCCCCATATTTCCTCCGATTCATCTGACCTTGTTTCTCCTTACTTAAACCTAATTTCTTGTCACTTCCCATCACTTTTCCCACTTTTCCTCTCCTCATTTCCCGCACTTTCTGTACTTTCCCTCATTTTCTCTCACTCTCCCTACACTTCTTCTTTTATTAACTCTTACTTCTCCTAAGCACCTTACTTTTCTTCCTCTCATTTCTCCTCACTTCTCCTACTTTCCCTACTTCCCAGTCCCTCATTGCACCTCATTTCACCTCAAGTCTCCTCCCTCAATTTATATACCTAAAATCTCCTATTTCCTCTCCTTTCCTCGTCTTTTAATTCATCTACTTCCTATCCGTCCACTTCTCCTACTTGTTTCCTATACTTATTACTGTGTTATTTCCCCCAACTTCACCTACGTCCAATCCTCTTATTTCACCTCACTTCTCCTACTTCCTCTACCATCATTTTTCCTCAACTCCTATACTACCCGTCTCCTCATTTCCCATACATCTACTACTTTACCTTCACACTTCCGCTAATTTTTTCCCCCTCTTACTTGTCCTAACTTCTCACCTCTTACTTTCCCACTCCGTTTTTCTCTCATTTCCACTACTTTCTCTATCGGAATTCTCCTACACGTCAACCCTTTATTTCCCCTTCTTTAGCATTCTTCATTTTCCCACATTTCCTCTGCTTCGTCTCAACTTTTGTCTCCATACTTAACCTTAATTTTCAGTCACTTGCAATCACTTATCCCACTTTTTCTATCCTCATTCCCCTCGCCTCCTCTACTTTCCCTCATTTTCCCTTACTCTTTCTACATTGCTCCCTTTATTAACCTTTACTTCTCCTACTCACCTTACTTCGTCCCCTAATTTCTCTTCATTTCTCGTACTTCCTATTCCCTCATTGCACCTAATTTTACCTCACTTCTCCTCCCCTCATTTCATATACCTAGAATGTCCTATTTCCACTTCTTCCCATTCCTCTTAATTTATCTACTTCCTATTCCCCGCTTCTCTGACTTATTTCCTATACTTATTACTGCCTTATTTCCCCTAGCTTCATCTACTTGTAATCCTCTTATTTTACCTTACTTCTCCTACTGTCCCTACTATAATTTCCCCTCACTTTCTATACTACGCGTCTCCTCATTTCCGCTACGTCTACTACTTCACCTTCACACTTCCGCTACTTCCCCTCCTCCTACTTTCTCTACCTGCCCTCCTCTCACTTTTCCTACTTCTCCTACTCTCATTTCCACTATCTTCTCTGTCATAATTCTTCTACACCTTAACCTCTTATTTCCTCTACTTCGCTCCCTTCATTTACACTCATTTCCTCTGCTTCAACTCACCTTGGGTGTTCTTGCTTAATCCTAATTTTCCGTCACTTCCCATCACTTATCCCACTTTTCCTCTCCTCATTCCCCTCACTTCCTCTACTTTCCCTCATTTTCTCTCACTCTTCCTGCACTTCTCCTTTTATTAACCCTTACTTCTCCTACTCACCTTACTTCCCTTCCCTTCATTTCTCCTCACTTCTCCTACTTGCCCTACTTCCCATTCCCTCATTGCACCTCATTTCACCTCACATCTCCTCCTCTCACCTTATTTACCTAAGATCTCCTATTTGCCCTCCTTTTCATTCCTCATAATTTATCTACTTTCTATCCCCCCACTTATCCTAGTTATTTCCTATAATTATTACTGCCATGTTTCCCCTATCTTCACCTACTTCCAATCCTCTTATTTCACCTCACTTCTCCTGCTTCCTCTACCATCATTTCCCCTCACTTCCTATACTGCCCATCTCGTCATTTCCTCTATGTTTACTGCTTTACCTTTACACTTTTGCTACTTTCCCTCCTTTTGCTTCCGCTGTGCTTTTGTTCTTATTCTTTCTACTTCTTCTCCTCTTATTTTCCCTATTTTCTCTCTCCTTACTCCCTTACACTTTAACGCCTTTTTCCCTCACTCCACCTAGATCACCACATCTTATTCCCCATTACTTCCATAAAAAACCCCACTTTTTATGTTCCCGATCTTCCAATACTTTCTCAGTCTAAATTCCCCTCACTCCAACCACTTCTTCTCCCCTCATTTACCACCACTGTCCCTACTTTCCAGCGCCTTATTCCCCCTACTCCCTCTCCTATTTGCCACCTTCCCTACCCTGATTTTGTCCATACATCCTCTCTCCTTGTTTCCCCTCACTTCGCCTCACATTATTTCTCCTCGCTTCCCTTACTTGCACTCCCCTCATTTCCTGTTACTTCACCTACTTTCTCCCCCCTCATTCCCCCTAAATCTTCCTACCCGCATTTCCCCTCAACTTACCACCGATAATTTTCAATCACATTACTACTTCCCATTCCATTATTTCCTCTACCTTGCCTCAATTTTCCTACTTTCTCCTCTCACGTTCTCCCGCAGTTTCTCTACTCTTCCTTTTCGCATTTCTCCTTACTTACTCTCCCTCTCTCTCTGCTCCCCTTATTTGTTCTAACTTCACCTACTTCCAAACCTCTTAATTCTCTACCTCCCCTCCTCTCCCCTCCTCTCACTCTCCCTACTTCTCCTTCACTCACTTCTACTACATTTTCTCTTCTAATCCTTCTGCAACTCAACCCCTTATTTCCCCTACTTCCGCTCTCATCATTTACCCTCATTTCCTCTGCTTTATCTCACCTTATGCCTCCTTACTTAACCCTAATTTCCCGTCACTTTCCATCACTCCCCCCACTTTTCCTCCCCTCATTTTCCTCATTTCCCTCACATCCTTTACTTTCCCTAATTGCCCCTCACTCTTTCTACACTTCTCCCTTCATTAACCCTTACTTCTCCTACCCACCTAATAACGCTTCCCCTCATTTCTCCCTAGTTCTCCTACATTCCATACCCTCATTGCATCTGATTTCACCTCACTTCACCTCCCCTCACTTTACATACGTAAAATATCATATTTCCCCTCCTTCCCATTCCTCCTAATTGTTCTACTTCCTATCCCCCTACTTCTCCTACTTATTTCCTATACTTCTTACTGCCTTATTTCCCCTACCTTCACCTACTTCTAATCCTCTTGTTTCACCTCACATCTCCAACTTCCCCTACCATAACTTCCCTTCACCTCCTATACTACGCGTCACCTTATTTCCTCTACGTCTACTACTTCACCTCCACACTTACGCTACTGTTCCTCCTCTTACTTTCTCTAAATTCCCACCTCTTACCTTCCCCACTGCTTTTTCTCTCATTTCCACTACTTTCTCTCTCCGAATTCTACTACACCTCAACCCTTTATTTCCCATTCTTTCGCATTCTTCATTTCCCCGTATTTCCTCTACTTCATCTCACCTTATGTCTCCTTACTTAACCTTAATGTCCCGCCACTTCCCACACTTTTCCTCTCTCCATTTCCCTCCCTTCTTTTACTTTCCCTCATTTTCCCTCACTCCCCCTACACTTCTACCCTTATGTCGCCTTACTTCTCCTTTATACCTTAATTTTCTTCCCCTCATTTCTCCTCACTTCTACTACTTCCCCTTTCCTCATTGCGCCTCATTTCACGGCACTTCCTCTAACTTCATCTACTTAACATCTTCTATATCCCGTTCTTTCTATTTCTCTTAATTCACCTACTTCCTATCCCCTCACTTCTCCTACTGCTCCTTCCTTCATTGCACTTCATTTCACCTCAATTCCCCTCCACTCATTTTATCTATCTAACATCTCCTATTTCCCCTCCTTTCTATTCCTCTTAATTCACCTACTTCCTATCTCCCACTTCTATTTATTTCGCAATGTTATTACTGCCTCATTTCCCCTCATTATTTCTCCTCGCTTCCCATCACTACCCCTACTTTCCCTCCCACATTTCCTACAATTCACCCTTATTCACCCTGCTTTTATTACCATAATTTCCCTTTATTTCCCCATGCTACTTCTACTTCTTCTACTTCTCCTCTCCTCTGTACTCGTGATTTTACCTCACTTCCCTAATTTCCCCTCACTTCTCCTACTGTCCATGCCATCATTTCACATAATTTCCTATGACTTTTCCTCACTAAAATCCCCCTATTTTGGTGCTTAAAGTCACCTATTTTCCCTAAAATTATCTTCAGAATCACTGTGAAGCCTGTAATTGCACAAAATAGATCAATGTAAATTAAATTATTCAAAATGAAAAAAAAACAATTTAATTAAAAGTCTTTAAAAATAAGTAGTTGTAAATTGAAACGCATAAATCGAGAAAATGGCTTAATCCGTGAAACAATTAGGTGAGAGCCATCAGAGCCATTCAACAAAGTTTAGCGATTAATGCTCCTTCGAGTTTCCGGTCTCAATGAGAAATTCCCTAATAATTTTACTACCTTTATTTCAAAAGTCGATTAATATTCCTGCGTCTTTGGATGTGGAACAGATTAAGACGAGAACATGAACCAATAAACTCATGATTCAAATTTTAGTTCTAGTGTCTGTAAATCTCATCAAAATGTCTTAACAATAGCTTAGGATTATTATTTTAACTTTAATTTAATAAATTTTAAGTTTAGTAATTATTAAACTTCCTAGTCTGAAGACTTTTAAATATAAAATGTATATAGAAACACGAAAGCTTGGAAATTGAAAACTATAAAGTTGGATATTTTGATCGTGGCAATTTTGTGAGAAAATGCCTCGTAAAAGAGAAAAAAATATCCAAGATTGACAGACTTTAAATTGAAAATATTGGCAAGAATTTCTGTTGTGAAATATTAAGAACTAGCAGTAAATGCAAGCGCGTGTTGATATTTCTGGATTTTTATTTTCTAGTATTAAAAATGTAAATAATTTCAAAATCGATTATTAGAGAAATTGTTTAATATTAGGTTTTAATTTTTTTATAATAATAATAATTTCATTGAAAATTTATGTATTGTGTTAAAAACTTGTATTTTTTAGTAGAAAATTATTCTTTTTTTTTGTTTGATAGCAATTAATCTTTTTTTGTTGGAAGTTCAATTATTTGGTTGAATATTCTTGTATTTTCTTATTTCCTAATTCAAAATTAATCTCTTTGGTTTAAATTTGAACTATTTTGTTAAAAATGCATATTTTGTAATTACATTTGATTGGACATGATTGAAATAAAAAAATGTTATGGATGAAATATCATCAATATTACACTTTTCGTTGAAAATTCATCTTTTTTGTTTGAAAATTGAAATACCTGGTTGAAAGATTAAAATCAATTTTTTGGTGAAGGTTTATAATTTTAGTCGAAAATTGATATTTTTAATTGAAAATTCATCTTTTTTATATAAGAATTCAATTATTTGGTTGAAAATTAATGTATTTTGTATTACAGGTTATGTTGAGGATTCATCTTTTCGGTTTGAAAGTTTGTAGCAAAAACGTATTTTTGGATTGAAATTTTAATAAATTGGTAGAAAATTAAACTATATAGTTGAAAATTAATTTTTTTGTTAAAAATTATATTCGTTTCATAGAAAAAGCATTTTTTTTTAATCAAATTTTCGTAAATACCATCTTTTTTGGTTTAAAAATGAAACTGTTAGCTTGACAATTATTCATCTATTTAGGTTTTGTGGAAAATTAATATATTTTTATGAAAATTTGTCTTCATGAGTAAAAATTAATCTTCTTTTTTGAAAATTCATCTTTTTGGCTCTGAATGCAACTATTTTGTAAAAATTAAACTAATTACTTAAAAAATTACCTACTTGGTTAACATTTTTTTATTTGGCAAAAATTAATTTTTTGAAATGAAAATGTATTTAATTTTTGGTTGAAAACTTATTTTTCTTAATTGAAAATTTAAATATTTGGTTGAAAATTCAACTATTTAGGTATAAATTTTAACTTCTATTTGATGATGGTTTAAAAATTCAACCTTGTAGATTTT
>CAKNWW010286944.1:0-14000 GCA_932074435.1 Andricus kollari | reverse complement strand
TTAAAGAAATAGAGTTTTATCAAATTTTTTACACTGGAAAAATAGTGCATAGTAATGAATTAATAGCTAAAATTCTTTATCAATTAATTAGTTGTGGATTCCACGCTAAACTCACACAAACCAGAGCTTTACACCATCAATTTTTGTCAACTTTTTCTACCTATTTGTTTAATATTGAAAATATAGATTGCCAACGATTTCACTTCAAAGGAGAAAAATTTGTTTGACAGTGATTAAACTTGTTCTATTTTGGACACTTTTTGAGTCTCTGAAACATGAATTGCACTATTTCACTAAAAGCTGTACCGCTGAGCTCGGTTTCAATTTGATTAACTCAAACTCTTTTTTTATTGTAAAAAAACCCGGAGAATGGACATTTTGAGGTTCCAATTGGTTCTAATATAAAAATGCATTTTATCAATATATTGGAGTCTAGAAACATTTAAATAAATCTTAATTAAGTATAATACCGAAAATATATATAATCAGTTATAAAACTGACATAATTAATTAAATATGGTATTTTTAAACAAAATTTTTGTTCTAAAAATTTTTTTTTCTCAAGGTTTTATGTAAAGCACATAGTTATTATCTTTTTTTTCTACTAAAAAGAAACTTTAAGGTATAAATAAAATTAAAAAGTATAAATAAATCCGAGTAGGCATTTTTTAAGAATCGAGTTTTTTAGAAATTCAAAATTTGTTGTTGAAGAAAAATAAAAATGAGTATTATATTTATTTCTGTACCTTGGTCAGGGACTGCTTATTTGGATATTGCAAAATAATGTACAAATTTTATTTATCAAGATTACCTTAATATTTGCTCCTTATTTTGCACAAACGTTAATTCTTAACTACCATGGAAAATGTATCATTTCAATAAATCTATATTATTATACAATTCATAATATGCATTGATATTGAAACAGACGTGTTTTCATTGTCTTGTTTTTATGATAAAAAAACGGGCATCCTATAGAAAAACAATCATGTTAATTAACATTTTATTGCACTTTGTTTTGTTTTTCCGAAAACATAATTTGTTTATCTAAATGATATTTTTTACGATTTAACCAAGAAAAAGCATGCTATCAAAATCTGATTCATAACCAATTTGTAGACCTTTCTTTTTACGATAAAAAAAAACTACGCGTCCTATCTAAAAATTATTCATGACAAAATTGTAGTTCTTTTAAAGCTGAGCAACTTTTGTCTAACAATTTGCTTATATATATATAGAAAAAATTAATTTTTGGACAAACGACACAAGCTATAGCTTGTGTCGTTTTTTCCAAACATAATTTTTTTTAGCTTTATTATTTACGATTAAAACCAAAACTATGCGTCCTATAAAAAAAAGATTCACAACGCATTTTGTAGATCTTTTTTGGTTGGATACTTTTTGTCTGATAATATTTTTTCGTATCTAGCATGGTTGGAATGGATTTTTTATTTTTTTTTATTATGTTTCGTGGGGTAAAGATTTTAATTTTTGAGTTTTCAAGAAAATTCAAAAAGTTGTTATGATAATCATGCAGGGCTTCCAAAAAGCAACGTTTTTCGTCTCTAGACTTTTTTTCATATTGTTCGTTGTTTTGCTAACAAATTTCATTTTCGTTTCTTTTTTTTAATTTTGAAAATTTTTTAACTGATGATTTTCTTTTAAGCAAAAAAAGTGATACGGATAAATTGTTTGACTTTCAGAGTACTACGAACAGCAGCACATAGAATTCTTAAATCTTAAAAAAAAATGTTCTCAAAAATTTTGAAAATGCTCTGTTTGAATTTTTATCCAAAATAGCTGGTTAACGAAGTCATTATTTCTTTTTAGGCCTTAAAAAAATGTGCGCAAGCACAATCCAATCTCATCAATCTTTCGAAAGTTATCGTGCCTACATGATACTACAGACAGACGTACAGACCGGCACCATCGTAAAAATCATTTCTTCTGGCTCAGGGGGCCTTAAAACGTAGAGATTTGATGAAAACTGACTATGTCCAATTTTACATAAGACATAAGACATAATACCTTCTCATTAGGATGAGAATGTAAAAAAGAGTTTCAGTTATTTAGATTGAAAACGAGCTAAGCCTTACAGCTTATAACGAAATTGTGCAATTCGTGTTTTAGAAACTAAAAAATTGTCCAATATAGAAAAAGCGCAATAAGTTTTTTTAAAAAGATTTAAAATAAAATCTTTGACAATCTATATTTTTTCACTAAAAAAATAAGTAGCTAAAATTAAAAAAAAATCGTTGATGTAGAGTTCTGGTTTTTGTAAGTCCGGCGTGGAATCCGCCTATTGCACATTATCAATTTTTTTAAAACAAGTAATATTTATTGAAAATATTAATATCATATTGCACTTACAATTACAATAAAGGAAAATTAAAAATATAGGGAATAGAATCCCAGCAACGACCTTCATTTTTTCTTATATAGAAACAGTAATGAAAAATAAATACTGCTTTTGAAAACTTTCTTGACCGGAGACTGATAAACTTTCGGAATCTATTCACTGCTATACAATTAACTGTTATGCATCCGTTAACTGAACTTGATTCATTTTTAAAAATATACTGAAAGGGGCAGGATATGAAACCTCGGATATAAAAGTTTTCCATATCTTCTATGATTTACTGCTCAGAGAATCCTGAAAAAAGTACCGCGTATATTGCTTAATAAGAGTCCATAAAATATATACATACCTTTTTTACAAGAACAATGTACAATAAAGCAGATTTTTTATCACTGGAAATTTTTAGTTAAAAAATAAATGTATTTTCTTAGGCCATTACGTTTACTCCAGAAAATAATATGACTGTAAAGTATTGTCAGTAAATTTTCGGGTTAATTTCTGAATCTTAATTAGTATTTTTTTACTAAACTACAGCAGAAATATATACTACATATTCTGTTTCTTTGGTAGAAAATTTCTAATCTTGATTATTTTACAATATAATGCACAGCTTTAAGCTAAAAAATTGTTTATCAATTAAAAAAAGTTGATATTTTTGTTAAAAATGTGTAAATTGCATGTGATTAAATATCCTAAAAGAATAATAATTTTTCTATACTAAAATTTAAATATTAATATATATAGATATTAAACCTTGAACGGATTTTAATAAAATTAAGAGTAATTCGCAGTCAATCATGTTTTTATTTAAAATAATTACATCATTTTCAGATTAACATTGTTTAACCTTCTTATCACATACGTGAGGCACTTTAACAATTCTCCCACTGCGGATCTGAAGTTAAAATCTCAGTGCTTATAAATGGTAAATTGCGTTTTTCGATGTTTTTGCACATGGAATTTTCAGATTAAATATTCGCGTGAATTTCCGAGCATCAGATATAATTTCATATAGAATAAATACACCGGCGGTCGGACAAGGGTTCTATGTTCGAATATCACTTTTAGAAATCCATAAATAAAAGAATGTTACATTTTGAAAATTGTTAAAGGTAGGTTAAAAATAAATGCCAATCTCTTTCATATGACCGCTGCACCTACTCCTTGACACCCTTGATGTGTTTTATACCGGCACGCTCGAGAATTCCAGAAAAAAGTTGGCCATTTGCCGTTGCGAGATAAACGCGGGTATGTACAAATTTGGGTGGAACTCGTTCACTTGGGTGGAGGTTTGTCATTACTACTTCACCACCATTCACTTTCACAACAAATTCAATTGATTTACCATTCATTTTTCTCTTCGTAAGATATCTCATTTCCGTTACGTAACCATGGCCATTTGGCATTTCTACGTAAATGTAGTGCAACCCATCATTATGCGGTTTTGGTTGCAGAACCCATATAGGAACTCCAGGTTTTCTTTGACGTTCTAGAAATCCACCAAAGAAAACGCCATTCGGTAATCCCACGAACACCATTTCATTTACATCCACCTCAATTACCAATGGGGCTTGGGTCTGCACACGTCCTTCACCTAATTTTGTAAAAAAATGGATAATCATGAAATTGTGTCACCAAAAAACCGATATCAGAAATGTTAATTTTTAGGATTTATAGAATATTTATTCGAAATATATTGTAAAATTCAAAATTCAACAATATTATTGTATTGTATTAAACTTACATCTGGAATTCAGGAAAACCACAATTGCGAGGACCGGAATGCCCACGACGATCTTCATCTTGTTTGTTGTAAGCTGAAACAATGAGAAAGAACTGAGCGCTGATTCTTGAAAAATGTCATGAACTGCTTTATATAATAACCACTATACGATAACAGCTTTATTTATTCTTCCAAATTGAGTGGAAGGAGGAACATTGCTGACCTCGGTTTACAGAATTTTCCAGATCTGCTATGATTAATTACTCTCAGAAATTTGAATTAAGTACCGCCTACATTGCTTAATAATGTCAATAAAATATATGACGTTTGAGAAAGAACACAGTACAATAAAAACAAATTTATGCGTCATTAGAAATTTGGAAATAAAAAATAAATGTATTCTGTTTATTCAAGTGAACAACATGAGTATCACGTTTTATCAGTAAATTTCCGGTCTACTTTGTAAATCTTAATTAGTAGCTTTTTTTACGAAATGCTTAACGAAATGTCGAAATGCCTATTAAAGCAGTTCATCTTACTTTTTTTTGAGATTCTAAGATTTTGGTATTATTTTTAAATGGCATAAAGCGCATAGTATGTATTGTAATATAGTAAAAAGAATTTTTTTTTATACTGAAATATTTGATAAATAAAAATGCATCGCTTTAAATATCAAACGCAAGATAAGATTAAGATATTAATAAAAAATATTTAGGAAGCCTAGAATAGATTGAACTAAAAAAAGGAATAATTTTCAAACAATCATGTTTTTATTCAGAATTATTACATCATTTTCAGATTAGCATTATTTAACCTTCATTTTACGATGTTCCGTCATGATGTCAACCTAGACTTATTTTATGTACATCTTTTGTTGTGATTATTCCATGTACCACTGTACCATCTGGCGTAACGACATAAAGGCGGGTATGTTTGACTTTAAGTGGAATTTTGGTGGGATCGATAGGCATGAGTGCGATGAGTGCAAAACCCTTTTCCACTTTTACAGCAGCATGAACTATTTTTATACCTTTCACAGGAGGTGCTTTCAAAGGAAGAAGATTTCCAATAAGACCGTGGCCATCTGGCATTGATACATAAACTTGACACATATTTCCACCTGGTTTTGGGTGATGAATGAAATCAGGAATTCCTTTCACTTGTTGACGATATCCTCCGCCGTACCAAGTTCCACTCATCATTGGTGCTATTATGTAGTCCTTAGGATTAACCGTTATTGCAGCTGTCGCTGGAGGTGCTGGAGGCACTTTAGACGGTGGTGGCGCTGGTTGCACTGGAGGCACTTTAGACAGTGGTGGCGCTAGATGCGCTGGTGCCGCTGGCTGCACTGGCTGCGCTGGCTGCGCTGGAGGCCATTGATCCGGTTGACCCGCATCTCTACAACTTCCTTCGCCTAATTTTTTAAAAAAATAGAGATGTATAAATTTGTGTACACTGTGAACCTAATTGTCAGTAATTTTAATTTTTAACAATTTTAAATAATTAATTACACAGGCCGACAAAATTTGTACCCAAAGACCGGACTATGTATCCCCGAAGGATTTTTGTGTCCTAAAAACGAATCCGTTGTCTAAATTTTTCCTATACGTCAGGTTTTTGAGATATCATAACCTAAAAGTGCAAAAATGGCTATTATGAGCCATATTTGAGGCAATATAGAACGATCAGAAATTTTTTCTCTAAAAACTGCTAACGTCATCGTTTAGTACTCCTTGTTATCTTTCATTGCCATTTTCGATCATCCCGAACTGATTTTTTTTCTCCGAGATATCACACATTAACCATTTCAGTTCCAAACTGAATAACTAGCAAAGAAGGCGAAGAGAAACTGAAATGGTTAGTGTGTCATTTCTCGGAGAGTTTATAGAAAAAAATTGCACTTTTAGGTTAGTATATCTCAAAAACCTGCCGTATAGAAAAAATTTGGATAACAGATTCAGTTTTAGGATACCAAAATCCTGAGGGGTCACATAGTCCGGTCTTTGGGTACAAAAAAGATGTAATTTTTGTCGTTCTGTGTTATTATTATTTATTCTAAATGCATTTATACCTTGAATTCTCTTTACATTGGACATTTTTATATATTTTTATAAATATTAAAATTTGAAATTACAAATGTTTAAAATTGTAAGAATAATTAATTAGGTTACTGTCACTATTTTAAAAAACATGTGATATTCATTGTAGATATTATTATTATTATATTACCTTATATTAAACTTACGTATAGAATTCAGGAAAATTACAAGTGCAAGAAGTGGAATGCACACAATGATCTTCATTTTTTTTCGTAAACAGACACCATGATGAAGAAATGAATACTGATTCTTGAAGAATTTCGTGAACTGCTTTATATAACAGCCACTATCCGATAACACAACCTTATTTATTCTTCCAAACTGAGTAGGAGGAGGAAGATTGTTAAAAGCTATCCTCAGAATTTTCCATATGTGCTACAGTTATTATGAACCTAACCTTCCAGAATTAATCAAAATTTCAATGTCTACCGTCTACAATGCAGAACAGAGTTAATAAAGTATACACCTTTGAAGTAAAAACAAGGTGACTAAATACTCGTTTTTCACGTGATCTCTAAGTTTGAACTGGTCGAAAACAATTACCAATTAAAATGTAGGCATATTACACGCAAAATATAATAAAATATATGTTTTTAATCTAACAACTTTGACAATGAGGCATTTCAATTCGTCTACCGGTAAACCTAAATAATTGAAGGATTTTAATAATTGAACTGTAACCTTTGATATTAGGTAAAAAAATGTTTAATTCTTTATTCACAATAATGGCCAATTTTTAATATGGGGTATAAATTAATAGACTCTTACGAGACTCGTTACTAGAGGAATTTTCGGATTTCTGGTCGAAAATTGATGTTCAAAATCAAAATTTGTATGAAATTCCGTACTAGGGATTTTTTTCGTGTTCCTGAACATAAATTTGGGGTCCAAATTAAAAAAAAAATCAAAAATTATTATGCTAAGTGGTGACCAAATTTTGGAATTTTTGGGTTTTCGGGTTGCTAACTAGAAATTTTTGTGACTTTCAACGTTTTTTGTATAAAAATATAAAAGTATTTTTAAACATGGAACACGTGCACGGTTTGATACTATCAATGTCAAAGTTATCACGCGTATTTACTTTTCCGGAAAGACTTGGATATCAAACAAGATTCTCACATGTATTTATAATTCTACACTCTCATGTGTTCGATGTTCAAAAAACTAATTTAAGAAATATTCCCTGTCAACCTAAATTAATTAAATTAATTACCAAAAGTTGATTAGTAAAAAGTTAATTATTTATTGCGTAGCAAAATATACGAATTTATTTAGAGCATGAATAATCGTGACAAATCGAAAATTTTCATAAAAGAAGGTGATATTGTAAAATTTTCAAGTTTATTAAAACAATGAGAAGGCTATATTGTGAAGCCTGTAAAAAGACTGCGTCATCTCCTCCAGCAAAACGCATTTACAGGTCATGGCGTCAAATCGAATAAAAAACAAGAATTATTTACACAATTAATCTATGTCATCATACTTTATTCAGTTCAAAAATACGTACTTTTCATTACTAAAATTTAATTAGAAAGATTTTGACTTATACAGATTTAAAGTGATTACAAAATCGCAGTAAGGTTCTCTGCCCGTACGATGATATTAAATTCCCGACCATTTCCCGATCAATTAGATTTGAATTACTACAAACATTTTTTAAAGATTTCAAGAGATTTATAAAAATGTTGAAAGATTTCTTATTAGGAACGGGGAATTTTGTAAAATAATTTGAATTCTGAGTTGAAACATCAGATCATTATTGGTCATAAGAATTACAATTCTGATTTGGAACAGAGAATTTGCTAGAAGAATTATAATTCTGAGCTTGAACAGTGATTTTTTTTCCAAGTCAAATGATAATTCTTTACAAAAATTCCCTGTTCAACATTTTCTATTATAATTTAGAAATATAGTAACACCCTTTTTTAGAATTTGCAAGAGGAAAGTTTGAAATTCAGGCAAATTATTAAGTAAAGAAAAAAGAATTTTTAAATTCAAACAAATTTTGATTTGGAACAAGGAAATTTCTAAATCGGACGAATTCGGACTTGGAACAGAGATTTTTTTTGTAAATTTTATTTTCTTAAATCAAAATTAAAATTATTTTCAAAACAAAATTATAATATCTGCCAAAATAAATGAATTTTCAAATAAAAAAGACAAATTTTCAACAAAAGAGTTGAACTTTCAACCAAGAAAGATTTTCCAGGCAAGAATGAAAAAAAAAACACAAATTGTTAAATTTTCAAGCCAAAAAGACTAACTTTCTACAAAACAGTTAAATTTGTGAAAAAAAGAATTAATTTTCAACGGCATAGTTAATTTTTTAACCAAAGAGAAGAACAAAAATGGTTAGTTCCAAATTTCTCAAAAAGATTGGGTTTGAAGAATTTATTATTATCAACTGTATGCAGAATTCCTATCTAATTTTGTCATAAACAAAGTATCAACTTGAACTATTGAAGATAACTAGTATTATTTTTATTGCAGCCTAATTATTTACGAACCAATATTTTACAAATAAATGATTGACTCTTTATAAGGGAAGAAAGTGTCTTTCAGAGAACCTTGGATCGGACTATCGATAGCTGCATATTTACCTTTAGTGACAGGGCCTATAAAAGGCAAAATATTAAATGAAGAATTGTAATGGATCGTACTTGAAAAATATTATGGTATCAACTATCGGTGACATTTTTGACAATGCCTCCAGGTGGTTTCTAAAGCATAGGTTCTATTCAGAAAATGTCTGTCTCAGAATCTTGAATATTCAAGATGAAAGGAAAAACATCAAAGCCAGGTTTCCTGTTTGCAGAATATTACAGTTTCGACCAATTGCAAAGGTAGATTATAATCTAAAAATAATAATCTGAACAAATCGGGGCCTTCCTTCCCTTTTATAAATTACGCAATCACCTTCCCTCAATTAATTCAAACAAAATTATTTTCGAATCCATTCTTCCAGGATTTTCATATTTTATGCCGATTTCTTTACGACTACACTCGACTTGTTGAGTTCCGGAAATTCACCTCCAGAAACCATTTCCCGTCTAATATTAAATCGTGGCTTGAATTACGATTTCACGTGACAGGCTTTATGCGTTTCGATGTGACGGATCTGAACATTCTGAGTCGTGAAAAATTCCTGATGAAGAATTAAGAAGAAAAAACAATTAATACTGGCTGAAAGATACGAGCGAGGTCACTATTGAAAATTTTTATTCATAAACTTTATTCACGTTGCTTGGATGCTGATTTCACAAGAAGCAAAATTGTGCTTTGAATTCTCGTCTCGTCTTCCTCAAAGAATCACTGACTACCTGGATTTTTTTTCTTTTCTTCTATGCACTTTTCTGCATCACGAACGTGATTAATGCAGGCGGGAGCTAAATGAATATTTTCAAAGACTAAACTAAAGCTTGATGGAAGATATTTTTTTTAAAGCAGCTTCAAAGAGTTTTTCAAATAAAGAGCGTCTAAAGTTTTGTATAGCAATTTGATAATTATCAATTAATTCTCAACTAAATGAAAATATTAATTTTAAAGAAGATATATGCTTCAAATTATTCTATCGATTTATCCAATTATCAAATTATTAAAAAGTACATGCCGCCAGTTTCGATTAACATCTCGAACCTATGGTTATCGGGAAATCCGTGTTCATAATTTAATGAAGCTGTAGTTTTTTTGCCATTTAAAATAAAAAGATTCTGCAAACTTCAGGCTTTTGATACATGTAAGGTTTTTTTAAATAATATATTAAATGATAATAATGCCCAGCAAACTGAAATACAAAAAGGTGATGTGTTCAGTTCAAGAAACATAACAAAGAATCCAAGCAAATAATCTTAGTTAAGAAACATTTTTTCAAGTGCATACTTTAAAAAAAATTTGCTCATTCCCTTAACCATATATAAAGCCAAATTTTAAAAAATTCTTATAAATGATTGAAGTTGGCTTACGTATTAAAATATGTTTTTTGTAAACTCGATTAAAATTGAAAACTACATTTTCAATATTTAAATTAAAATTTTCCGGTGTAGGATTGCGGCTTGGAATTTTTTTATCATTACTGAACGCACCTGTTGGACAGCCGTACAATTGGATTTTTACTCAGGGGTGAATTTTGGGTCTAGGGGAGCTAGACAAGGGGATTTTCCACTTAGGAGAGATTTTTGGTGCTGGGGAGAGCTGAGCAAGGGGATTCTACGTTTATGGGTGATTTCTGGGACTGGGGAAAGCTGGACAAGGGGTTTTTATACTTAGGGGTAGTTTTTGTGTCTAGAGACGGCTGGAAAAGGAGATTTTATACTTATGGGTGATTTTCGGGGATGCTGAGAGCTGAACAATTGGATTTTTCACTCAGGGATGATTTTTGAGGCTACGGAAAGCTGGATGAGGGGATTTTCAACTAAGGGGTAATATTTGGTAATTTTGTGGGGCTAAAGAAAGCTGGAAAAGGGGTTTCACACTTAGGGGTAATTTTTGGGGCTAAAGAGAGCTAGACAAGGAGATGGTATACTTAGGAGTGATTTTTGAAGCTGGGGACAGTTGGAAAAGTGTGATTTTTGGATCTGTGGAGAGCAGTACAAGGGGAATTTATACTTAGGGATGATTTTTTAAGCTGGCAAAAACTGGACAGATGGATTTCACTGATAGAGGTGAATTTAGGTGCTGGGGAGAGCTGGGGAGAGCAGCCAATTTTAGGATAACCTTGGACAGGCGGTGACCTAAATCGGTCTCTGTATTCAAGTAAATAGTTTAATTGCTGAAAATGAAATATTTTACCATATAATAGCGATGAAGTCTTCTCAATTTTGTATAGATTTTCAAAAACTTGACAGTTCTAGCTCAAAAACGATTGATTATAATTCTCAGAGGTCAAAAAGATTTTTCTAGTTTTATGTAGATATCTGGAAAAGTTGTTTCTTCTCTACTAATTCAATTGAAACATCTGAAAATAATGGGAAAACTTTATTTGAAACTTCAAAAATAAAAAGGTTTATAACTTTTTTAATATTGTAGCTCCTCGAAAATATAAGTCACTGCATAAAATATTTTAAAATTTCGAAAATGAATAATAAATTAAACATTGAAACAATTAGAAAATGATGAGTCTCACATTTATGCTGTGAGTAGAAATATATAAATGCTTCTACTAGAAGATTCAATAATTTGTATGTCCATCTTTTGTCATAATGTTCATAATATTCCTAAGCACTTTGAATTTGTAACAGCTTTCATAAATGAGAATAGAAAGGAGCCTGAATCTCTTAATTGCTGAAGTTTTCTCAATTTTTTAGTCATAAGCATTTTAAACAAACGAATATTCTTAACATTTCAAAAAAAATGTGCACCTACAATAATTAGCAGGACTCTTTCAATTAATTTCATATTTATGAGCTCCGTATAAATAAGTTATTCTCCTAAATAAACTCAAACTAAGCAAACATTGAAATTTCGCAAACTTGGGCATATTATATAAATTACGAAAAGAGTAAAATTTACTATTTTCCAACATTCCACTATTAATAATTTTTTGAAACTTATTCCTTATTCTTATTGCACTCATTGTTATTGAATATCTGATTGGTAGCACACTGCGTGAATATAACTTTAAGTATCTGTTTTCTCAGATTGTTATTTTGAATTATCTGGAATTTTGTGCATCGCAATTTTCAAATAAGGAATTTGAATTCGAAAAATGTATTTCTAAAAGAGAAAATTTGAATTGTAAATGATTATTTAATGACAAAGGCAACAATTCTGTTTTAACTTCTTGAATGCATGTTTTAATAATTACAAAAGGATGACCAATAATGTTCTCAAAATTTTAATAAAACTTTTTTGGTTTGAATTTATCATTTCAAATATTCAAACATCCGAAGCTAATTACTACATACATTATTGTCGAAAACCTTCTATGGTGCGACACTGATGGCGACACACAAGCAGGTTGGCTGTTTTCAGTTTGTTTATCTATAATTAAAAATTACGAATCTTCTACAGTATCATTTTAATTGTAAATGTTTTTTTGTAAATTGTGAAATAATTATGTTTTTAACATTTTGCTACCACATCATAATTTATCAAGCTTTTAACACTTTCCAAGAAATGAGAAAAATTGAATTGTGGACAAAATCTTAGAATATCTTAATTTACGTCGCTACTACTAACAAAAAATTACCGGCAACGACAATCAGATTTCTGAAAAAATTTCTAATGATTTAGATTTTATTCTAAATGATGAATTTTATGTTTTGAAGGTTTCAAAATATCTCGAAAAAGAATCAGGAAGGTTTTAAGACAATTTGTTAAATTTTTGGATGATTTAAAAAATTGTAGGCAAACTTTGAATTATTTCTAAAGATATTTCTGAGTTTTTGAAACGATTTTAAATCATGTCGAATGATTTTCTAGAATTTGCAAAAGAATTTCGACGATTTTAAAGCAAGAATTTTTAATTTAAGCGAAATGTAGACTTTCGAAGATTTCTGGAAAATTTTTAAAAGATTCTTTATTTTAAAAAATTTATTTCAAGAGAATATTTAAAAATATTTTTGAAAATTACAAAAGATTTTCAAAATTGAAAAAAATGAATGCGAAAGATTTTAAGACAAATTTAGAAATATTTCCAAGCATTTTAATTTTTTTCCTGAATATCGTTTAAAGTGACAAATTTTTCGTAAAATTCAACAAACTTGTTAAAGATTCGTCTTATTGGTTTGAAAATTCATCTTTTTTGTTAGAAATTTCATTTTTTAAATTGAAGTTGAAACTCTGGTTTACAATTAAAATATTTTTTGATTGAGGATTTAACCGTTTCTTTAAAAATTCGTCTTTTTGGGTGAATTCAACTCTTTTTGATTTAAAATTAAAATCTTTTTCAGTTTGAATATTATCTATTATATTTTTCGTTGAGAATTCATCTTTTATTGGTAAAAATTCAAGTACTTGGTAAAAAGTCAAACAACTTTGTTAAAAATTCACTTGTTTGGTTGAAGATTCGTCATTTTAGTGTAACGATGTGTTTCGTAAATCTTGAAACATTAATGTTGAAAACCTGATGCTTTTTCTATTACTTAAAGTTGTTTTATACCCTAATTTAGAAATTTTTTGACAATTAAATCTACAAATTAAGAATGTTATACCTACATGTTTTATATTAGTGCTTTTAGCTGAAAATGAGTATTTTGAAGAAAGAAGATTATTATAAAATTATAACGTTTTGAAGATGACTTAAAATTTCTAAAAATTGTTGGCTTTTTTAGTTATTTCAGCGGAAATTAGCATTTTTCAACATAAATCATCAAGACTTCCAAATTTAGCTTATCTTAACGTTGTAAACACACTGTAAATAAGAATTTTCGATCTAAAATAATTATATTTCAAACATTGAATATTTTTCCACGATTATTTACGTTTCTTGATTATATTATAATTTTTACAGGAAACTGACATTTTAAAATAAAAATCATTAGATTTTAAAGGTTCATGATATTTGAAAAATCATAGGTTACGTTAGCGTTTTATACCAAAAATTGGCATTTTAAAACATCTTATTATATTTTGAACAAGGTTTTCAGTTTTTGCACAGTTGTCGGTTATATTCACGTTTTCCACAGGAAATCGGTATTTAAAAACAAACTGCAACCACGGCAAACAGATTAGATTTCGAAGAAGATTCATAATTTTTAACAGTTTTAGGTCATGTTGGCATTTCACACTGGAAATTAATTACCTCAAACAAAAAGCATTAGGCTTAAAGGAATACTTACGATCTTAAATAATTTTTGGTTTTGTTATGATACTGTTTTTT
>CAKNWW010286942.1:0-11702 GCA_932074435.1 Andricus kollari | reverse complement strand
CATTTTCAATCATTACAAATTCTGGTAAATTATATAATTTTTAATATATTTTATTATGAAATTGTCTAATTACTTGAGGGTCTTGAAATTAAAATTAATCGACTTAGAAAATTTCCCATTTGAAAAAAGTCCTTTTAAAATTGTTTTATTTTAAATGTTTCAATTTTAAACTCATAAGTTTGATTTGATAACATTGTTCAACTTCAAATGCTTTATTTTTAATTTAATTTGTAAATCGAAAAAATCGGAAGATGAACGGAACATTTTGTTTTAGGTTTGAGTGGTCACATTAATTTATTATTTGTGGGCTTTATGGAAATGTACTTTTTGGCCAGAAGCGAAATCACGGTAAATTTTATTATAAAGAATTAGTGATAACAATTAGAATTTTGAAAAATCAACTGTCTCTTTTGTGATATAAATGAAGTTTTAAAATAGGCCTTGTGTCTAGATTCACCGAAATTCATCGAGCATAGAGAAAATCGTTTCTGTGTGTCTAGATACTTTCGTGGAAAATAATAATAATAATGATTTGTTGTTCAGTCATTGGAAATGTTTGATTAAGATTCAGTCAATTCGTACCAGTTTTCTTCTTCGCTGATATTGTTTTTTTACAAATTGGTTACAATTGCGCCAAGAGAAGCTTTTTTCAAGATTATTGTATAATGGCCATGTTTCGAGAACTCCTAAAACAATCATTATTTTTAATATTCATGGGCTGACTTGAAAGAAAATATCTCATAGAAAGCAGCAACTTGATACCAAGAAATTTGCGTGTATTTCCCCCAGATGGAATCGAAACGACCAAAAATATTTATGTTGATAAAGACGAATTAAAAATACTATATCAACATATTCGGAGAATAATGATAGATTCTAATGCACAGATAATTATATTTTAGAAAAATATCACAAAAATGGTAAGCATAGTCTCGAGAGGGTTTTAAACTATCGTGGACTTACTGTGTGTCCCTACCATACGGATGCACTTGCATGATAATTACTCGACAAGACGAAATAATTATGAAGCTTTTGCATGCAGTGTCTATTCGTACAAATTTTCTAAAGAATAGCCCTTACGGGATGGACAGTCTTTTTTAGCTCCATCAAATAAGTCTGCAAGATTTTCGCTATTCATCGTAAAATCCTAGACGACTATCTGGTGTGCATTCTCTCTCTCTCTCTCTCTCTCTCTGCAATCTTATGCAATCTCATGCAATCCCATGCAATCTTTTACAACACCTTGTAATCCTCCCTTACTAAAAAATATTCCTATAATGAATTTCTTATAATTTTTTCACGATTCTAGAAAAATCATTATACAAAATCGTTATAAGAAAACTCAGTATACAAATAATGAATGTTAAAGTATTGAAAGAGTTGATGCAAACAGAGTAAAAATGAATGATTTATTTAATTAAGGTCGGAATTTGACCAATTTTAAGGAATTTCAAGGAATTCAACAAATTTCGAGGGACTTCCATGGATTTTAAGGCTTTTGAAAGGACTTTAAAGGTTACCAAAAATTTCCGGGAGTTTTAAGGAATTTTAAAACGTTTCATGGGATTACAGAGGATTTTTACGTGTTTAAAAGGTATCAAGGGATTCCAAAGGATGTCAAGAGATTAAAAAAATTTCAAGGGATTTCAAAGAATTTCATAGAATTTCCTCAAATTTGAAGGGTTTTAACAAATTTATAGGGATTTAAACGGTTTTTTTCTCAAGAACTTTAATGAATACGTTTAATATAATTCATATTCTAGGAATTTTAAATGGTTGATACTTTACAGAATAATTGAAATTTTATTTCAAGGAATATCTACGAATTTCAAAATTTTTTAAAGGATGTGAACGAATTAAAAGAATTTGAAAGGATTTTAAGGATTTTGAATTATTTTAAAAGATTGCATAGAACTTCAAGCGAAGCAAAAATTTAATAAGATGTCAAAGAATTTGGTAGGATTTTGATAGATTTCAAGGGATTTCAAAGAATCATACAAGATTCATGGATAGAAGATTAAAATCTTTAGGACCCCCAATTATTTTGAAAATTTTTGGGGATTTAACAAGTTTCAATATATGTAATACATATGTAATTGTAAATTTAATATTTATATAAGAAAATTATATTTTAAAAATTTAAAAATATTGAAAATAGAATTTCCGACGATGAAAAGAAGAACTTTTTTAATTTATTGTAACATATATGTCATCAAGTGATACAGTAGAACATTTATTAAAACTAAGAACATTTTTTCAAAGGAAATTAAAGAATTTTGTGCCAGCCACTAAATTCAATCCTGAAAATTTGATAAAACTATGTGGAAGGCAGCTCCTGCCAAATGACATACTGTTATGGTCCAGGTCGATGAAAATAACATAGCATTTATTTGTATGCTTGACAGCTTCTTCTAAAAATTAGATACCATCTCCTTTTTCCACCTTTATGTTTTCATTTAAAACTAATCCGAAGTATTTGGATGACACTTTTAACATTTCTTTAGCGATACCTACTGCTGTGATCATTAACTGTAAATTTTTCATACTTTTTAATTTGATTTAAAAACTATTTAGGAAATGTCGATATGTAAGTAAATTGTTATCAATAAGGAATGGGGAAATTGTATATTTTTAAAATGCTTTGTAAAAAGAATTTCAATGTTTCAATAATAACAAGTTTTGTTATTTCTTTCTGTTTATTATTCGAAAATGGTGCAAATAATTACAAATTATGTTATATTTTTTTGTTGAAACACGAGAAAATGTATAAAATTTTCTCTCTGCGTTCTCTCTGAGATATGTCTACTTCAATTTTTGACCCATCTTAAATTTTTAAGAAAATAGGAGATTAAACCCTCAATAATCGCATTTTTGACAGATTTAAAATATTTCAAGGAACTAACCAGAACTACTAAAGCATATAAAACTAGCTGCAATTAAAGCTCCAGCCTTGCACTTTAAATGTACTGTATTAATAATTAATGTAGAGTCATTAATGAGGTTGAAAAGTTAATTAAGTCTATAAATATAATGTTTTGCAATACTGATTTATTTTGAAACCAAATTTCTTGTCAAACTAAGTGTCAATAAATATTGAATACAAAAATATTTTAGAAACACGTTTTTCCTTTAAAAATAAAAATAATAAATGAATAAATTGGTGTAGATGTCCGCAAAAAAGAATATTTAAAATAAATCGCCTCTGAGATTTTTTCAAATCCCATTAATTTTTAATTTTTGTCTCAATTTTAAAAGCGTTAAGAATAAGCATCAGGGCGTTATCGAATGTGATAGGCGCACCAAAATTTGGATTCCTCGGTAAATTTCACACAAAAACATATAATTTCGATTAATCAAATTAATCAATTGTATAGACTCAATCTCACCGAAAATAATTGTGCTACACTCACCGTATTTCTGTGAGCCTAGCCTTACATTCCATTGTACTCCATCATACGTTCACCGAATTTCGGTGAACGTAGACACATCCTTTATTTAAAGCTAAGACAAACAGTACATATTAGTAAAATCAAATTTTGAAATCTGTGTGTAATAATAAATTTAAAAATAAGAACCAGGTAACACTTTTTAGAAAGTTCTGGAAAATATATCTGATATTCTCATTTCTTTGTATAAGTTTAAAAAATGGTGTTACCTCACGTTTCATTGTTCTTTCGGCCAAACATAGAAATAGAAAAATCTAATCTTAACGTGATAATCTTATTGACAAATGTCTGACTAAAATTAATAATTTGAGTTTTTGTGAACCAAAATTATCAAATTGTCTATTCGTACGAAACTATTGGATAGAAAAAAATCACAAATGAAAAAGAAAACGGTAAAACCTTCAAGCCTAATTATTTATAGATCGAAACAAATTTTAGAAGAAACTAGCAGTTCGTGTATACTGGAACATTAATATGTTGACAATTGTACGAAGCAGAACCCGTTAACATAATAAGAGGGAAAGAGCTTTATTATAAGTATTGAAAAAAAAAATTTAGGTTCTTTCACGCTCCATGCTCCAAGTGCTGTGAATAATAGTTAGACGAAAATCAACAAGAAATATCATTCTAAGGTTGCTCGATTTTAAAAGAAATAATATGAAAGGTTTTTATGAAACGAAACTTTGTATTAAAGAGCATCTCTTATATTATGAATTTTTAATAACTTTATTATCCATATGTGTCTTTTAGATTTTTTTCACGCCTATACAGGTTTTCAAAAACTGTCAAACTTAAAACATGTCTTAAGTGGCTAATAAATTAGCGATTACCCTACATTGTCCATTTTTCTCGCTGGCCCTGCATGTAAATAGGCAAAACCACAAAGATCCGAATTAAAAAAGAACTTACTACGTCATAAGCATTTCTTCCTCTGTACTGGCTGTTTTTTATATGTGTGGGGAGTGGGGGTGTTCTTTTTTTATCTTTTTGATCTGAATACGGACGATACAATATTTTATTGATCCAGGAAAATTTGTCTTGTCTCAAGAAAATGGACTTGAATGAAGAAACATAATTTTCTTTAGTACATATTCTTGAGGTGAGAAAAATTTTCTTTGATCAAGAAAATATTGTATCGACCGTACTCAGAATAATATTTTCTTGATTTAATTCTAAATTCTTTTCAGTGTATTTGATTGTTTGTGAAAAGAATTACTTTAATAAGTTTCATTCCATGGAAGTGTTTTTTGTTTCAAAAGCATCATAGCATTTGGAATAACATATAGAATTACTGATAATAATTGTACTTTCATTTGAAAATAATATTTCATCATATTTATAAAGAGAACTTCAATAAGAAACGACGATTCTTCGTTAAAAGTTTTGTTACAAACTGTAATGATGCTTTGCAATAAATAGTCATAATTTCTTATCAATTATTGGATATCAAGTGATTAAAAAATGTAGAGGTATGACACGAACAACCGTTTTCTGAAAACCGACCATAAGGGCCCTTCTCATCTTGAGATCCACAGTTGATATATTAATGTCACAAATTATAACAGATACTTAGATTTAACGCTTTCAGCCTAAATTTTTTCATACATCAGTAAATATTATATAATACAATCCATTATATGGGACAAAATGAATGCTGAGTAAAACAGAATGTATTGCCCTTTTGAAACTGAAAATAAGTACAACATAATTCAGTATAAGCAACAGCGAACATTTTAGGTGGTTTAAAAGTAGATAATTATTACACCTGTACTTCAAGTAAAAATGCAACATTCGCATGTTGATAATTCACCAGTAAAAAATCGAAGATAGAAACCAAAAAAAAAATAAGAATCAAATATTTAAAACTTTATTCAAAATTTGTAAGAATGAAGCATATAAATTGTAAAAAATGTTTTCATATTAATTTTATTGGTACTTATAATTAGCGGATAATTTTGTTGATCCACAATACAAGACTTTAGAAATAAAAAACGCCTTTATACTAATAAGTTTTTTTTTGGTCTGTCAAAAAATTTCGAATCAGTTGATTAGTATCCTGGGATTCTTTAAAGTCGAAATAAGTTAAAAAATGTCATTAATTGCAGATTTAGAAATTCGTAAATTTTATTTGATTCGTCATTTATATAATTTTCCTATGTTTCAAGAATGTTGGTGTTTATTTAATGTGAGTTTATGTATGTGAATAACTGATTTCTACGGACCCCTGAAATTTAAAACGAATTTAGAAAGTCTTGTCAATTATGATGGATACAAATTTTTCTGAAGTATTGAAAATTTTCATGAGTTTAAAATACTTGAAACTAAGAAATAGTAAAAACTTTAGCAATAAATAGATGCCTTATTTTTATTTATGAAAGCTTTTAAATTTTATTTTGCAGCTGCATTTTACATTTTCAACGTAAAAAAGTTTCCAAATCCATCAATTTGTAGGTATAGGGGATGACATAAGTTTATCGAATTAAAAAAATCCCGGAAATGAAAAATTTTCGAAAAAAGGAGGTATCCAACAAAATTATTATAAACCAACATTAATCGTTCGCAATTTTGATATAAATATTCGAGGTAGGTATAAAAATTTCATTTTGAATTCCTGGTGGAAATTTTGAAATAATTAATCCAATAATTTACCTGAAGCAATTTAAATAATAACTTAAATTACGGCAGTAGATATCTAATTTATAAAATATCTCATCATGTGGGACAAGATGAATGTTAACTAAAACATAATGCATTGGTCGTTTAGAACTGAAAATAAGTACATAAATCCAGATGAGACACGACGAGAATTTGAGGTAATTTGCAAGTAGATAAACGCACCTGCACTCCAAGGAAAAGTGCAACTATCGCAACTTGACAATTCAGCAGTATAGAATAAATTTAGAAATAGATAAGATAGAAATTAAATATTTAAGATTTTATTCAACATTTTTAAGAACGTAAAATTTTAATTGCTATACATAAAAAAAAAAACAAATATCAGATACATATAAGTAGTTTACTATCAAACATGAACACTACATCTAAAGAAGCTATTGAATTACTTTTTGGTACAGTAATGTTTTTTAAAATATCTTTAACGTCTATCTTTATCTATCTTTATCTTTAACGGGGGGTTTAACCCCCCCTGCCCCCACCTTGGCTACGCCACTAAATCTAAGTATCTGTTATAATTTTAAAGATTAATAGGCACATCAAATGTGGGCCTCTGTATGAAAAGGGCACTTAGGGTCCGTTTTCCAAAAACTGCTATGCCCATTATATAGGTTTGAATATTTTCAATCTATGACAATTCTCCGTTACAAAATACCATTCCAATAATAAATTATAATGATTTTAGCACAATGAATTCTTTAATATAACAAACCGATACACTGAAGTATTTTGTTAATTAAAACATTTTAAACAATATTTTTTGCAGAAAATCTTCTGCATCTAGAAGAATGAAGAAAAATGATATTGTCATCCTCCTTCACCAACGGTTAAAACTCAAATGTTTTTAGATCTTTCCTACAACTGTAGGTATAAAAAAATTGGTTTAAAACAATTTGATAATAAAGAGGAATTAAGTTGAATTGGTTTCAATTTTGAATTCCATAAAAATAGGTTTCAATACAATATATTTGCCTTTATAATACTAGGTATAAGAAGATTCAATGTTTTTTATTTGCAGAATTTGAAAAAAAAATGTTATGTAATTCTTTTGTCATAATCTGAATAATATTCTCAAATGCTATAGTTTCGTAACATTTTATGAATGTTTAATTTCTATCCGAGAGAAAATTATGTTTTTAAAGTAAATTTCAGAAAGTAAATTATTTGAAAAGTTTTTTGGCAATTTGGAAACTTTTTCATATTGAAAATGTAAAATGCATCTGGAAAAAATGTAAAATCTTTCATAAATTAAAATAGGGCAAGACCCTGAACCTTTTAAATGCTAAAGTTTTGGAAATTTCGTAGTTATAAGTATTTGAAACGCATGACACTTTCCAGTAGTTCAGAAAAATGTGTACCTATAATAATTGGCAAGACTTGCTAAATTCGTTTTAAATTTTAGGGGCTCGGTAGGAATGAGTTATTTTCCTACATAAACTCAAATTAAAGAAACACTAACATTCTTAAAGTATCGGAAAATTATATCAATGAAAAAAATGAAATGTATGTTTTTTGCATCTCTGCAATTAATTAAATCTTTAAACTTATTTCGACTTCACAAAATCCCAGGATACTAATCGATTGATTCGAAAATTTGTAACGGACCAAAAACTAAACGTTTAAGTATAAAGTCATTTTCTGTTTCTAATATTTTGTATTATTGATCCAGTGAATTGTCCGGTAATTATAAGTATCAATAAAATTAATATGTATGAACTCTTGCAATTTATATGCTTAATTCTTACAAATTTTGAATACAGTTTTGAATATTTGATTCCTATTTTTTCTATTTCTATCTTTCATTTTCTGCTGGTAAATTGTCAACATGCGATAGTTGCATTTTTTTCTTGAAGTACAGGTGTGTTTTATCTACTTTTAAATTACCTAAAATATTAGCCACTTCTTACGTAGATTTATGCTACACTTATTTTCAGTTTAAAAAGGCCAGTACATTCTGTTTTACCTATCATTCATTTTTTCCAATATAATGGATTGTATTTTGCACATTAGATATCGAATTACATTATTTAATTGCTTATTATAATTGTATGAGGGAAGCAGGATTAATAAAATTCAAATAGTTAAACAATTTAAATTTGACTGAAAATATACATATCTTATAATATTTACTCTAGTACGACAAAATTTAGTCTGGAGGCGTTAAATCAAAGTATCTGGAATAACTTGTCACATTAATATATCAAATGTGGACCCCAATATGAAAAGGGCCCTTATGGTCGGTTTTCATAAAACAGATTTTCGTGTTTTCCCGTGTGGCAAAAAATATGCCGAAAGGCAATACTCGACCTTTTTCATTTGTCTGAAGTATATATATACATATATGTTATTTAAAGAAAATCCAACATAAAATTTAAAACTTTAATAATGTAAAAAAATAGTAAAAGAGTTTCTTTTTTTGGAGATGAGTGTCATATTTACTAAATTTTTTAATTATTAGATATCCAATAATTGCTCAGAAATTATGATGATTTATTTCAAAGAATCATTACAGTTTATAACAAAACTTCCAACGAAGAATTGTTGTTCCTTATTGAAGTAAACTTTATAAATATGATACAATATTATTTTTAAACAAAAGTACAATTATTATGAAAAATCCTATCTTTTATTTTAAATGCTATGACGCTTTTTCTAAAAACACCTTAATGGAAATAAACTTATTAAAATATTTCTTTCCACCGAAAATCAAATACACTGAAAAGAATTTAGAATTAAATCAAGAAAATATTATTCTGAGTACGGTCGATACAATATTTTCTTGATTCAAGAAAAGCTTTGTTTCCTCAAGAATATGTGAAAAAAAATTAAGTTTCTTCATTCAAGTACATTTTCTTGAGACAAGAAAAATGTTTCTGGATCAATAAAATATTGTATCGTCCGTATTCAAAACTACAAGATAAGTAAGACCACCCACCCCCCAACATATGAAAAACAACCAGTACAGAGAAAGGAATACTTATGACGTAGTAAGTTCTCTTTTAATTCTGATCTTTGTGGTTTTGCCTATCTTATATGCAGGTACAGCGAGAAAGCTGGAAAATGTAGGGTAATCGACACAATGATTAGCCACTTAAGAAAGTTTTCAAGTTTGACCGTTTTTGAAAACCTCTATAACCGTACAAAAATGTAAAATACATATGTGGATAATGAAGTTATTAAAAATTCAAAATAGGAGATGCTCTCTAGTTCAAAGTTTCGTTTCATCAAAATCTTTCATATTATTTCTTTTACAATCGAGCAGCAACTTTAGAATGATACTTCTTGTTTATTTTCGTCTATTAAATTCATAGCACTTGAAGCATAGAGCGTGAAAGAGCCTGTGTTTTATTTAAAAAAAATTAATTATTAGTAAAGTTCTTTGATTCGTATTATGTTAACGGATTCTGCTTCGTACTATTGTCAAAATATTAATGTTCAAGGAGACCCGTAACGCTAGTTTCTTCTAAAACTGGTTTCGATGTATAAATAATAAGGATTTACCGTTTTTGATGATTTTGGTTCAGAATTAAAATTCAATTCAAAATACATTTAAATACTCAAATTGTTACTTGTAGTCAGATATTTGTCAATAAGATCATCACGCTTAAATTCGATTTTTCTATTTCTATGTTTGGTCGAAAGAACCATGAAGTGAGGTAACACGCTGTTTTTAAACTTATACAAAGAAATAAGAATATCAGATGTTTGCCAGAACTTTAAAAAAAGTGTTAAATTCTTCTAATTTTATTTTTAATTTTTAAAATTATTATGTACAGACGGATTTCAAAATTTTAATAACTTATATGCACTGTTTGTCTTAGCTTTAAATTAAGGCTATGCCTACGTTCATCGAAATTCGGTGAACGTATGCTGGAGTAGAACGTAAAGTAAGGCTAGGTTCACATAAATTCAGTGAGTGTAGCACAACTATTTTCGGTGACCTTCAGTCTATACAGTTAATTGATTTGATTAATTGAAACTATATATTTTCGTTCAAAATTCAAGATGAAATATCTCAGAGAGAACTCAAAGAGAACAAAAGAAGAATCAAAGAAAAGTATACTTTAATATATTGCGCAAACTTGAGAATTTTAATTTTTAAATCAGCATAAAGGCAATTATTTGCACCCTTTTCGAATAATAAACATAAAGAAATAATAAAACTTTTTATTATTGAAATCTTTTTTACAAAACATTTTGAAAATACAGAGAAAAATAAGAACACATTTCATTCCCACTTTTCGATTTCTAAGTCTTATCTTCTGAAGGTCTGCAGGCAAACTGCGCCACTTACATTTTTTCTGGGAGTGCAGCATTATTTATAGGCAGTGGATGCTCTGCCGGTACCGGCAAAAATTTCTCTGCCGGTACCGGCAAAAGTTTTCTGCCGGTACATTATGAAATAATCTTATTGTACATTATTAAATGTTCATTACATACTTTATTACATTTTTCTTACATTATTACATCGTTATTGTTATTGTACATAACATTATTTCAGTGACCAGTCGGGTGCCTTCTCGCCCCCACGAGACGTTGGAAAGGGGTAGTTGTTTGCCCAGCAATATTTCTGTAACCAGTGAAAGGGGTGCCTTTCCGCCCCCACGAAACTTTTGAAAGGGTTACGTGTTTGACCCTTATAACAAAATAACTTTTAAATCGTATGACCTTACTCTAAGATGTCTGAGAGTCCCTCCGGTATACTGGAAATATGTTTTTTTACCAGTAAAGGCAGAGAAATTCATTGCCGGTGCCAGCAGGGAACTTTTTTGCAGGTACCGTCAGTCTATCCACTCCGTTATTTATATTTAAATTTCCTGATAGACAAACGCTAAACATTTCTTATCTGTTACTTACTTACTCATATTCAAAAGACATTTTAAATAATTTTAAGTATTGCGGGCTTTCATATTATAAAAAAAAAACTTTTAAATTTTTTCAGTCCGTAGGAGGTAAAAAAAAAATTTGATTTACCAACAGGTCTTGGAATTTGAATTATTTTTTTTCAAATAAAATATAGGAACAAGGAGAAATGCAGAAAATGGTTAACGTTAATTGGTTAGCATATGACTACAATATCAATATGATGGCAGTTGTAGGTGTAATAGTAACTTCCAAAGAGATGCAAGAATTCTCATCTTGAGCTTTGGAGAGGAGGTACATTTTCCTGAATCCTTCTGCACTGCTTTCCCCATTCATTATTAATAACAATTTTCTTACATATCCTCATTTCTTAAACAATTTTTGAATCAAATTAAAAAGTATGGATTTACAGTTAAAGATTAGAGCAGTAGGTATCGTTAAGGAAATGTTAAAAGTGTCATCCAGTTACTTCAGATTAGTTTTAAATGAAAACATAAAGGTGGAAAAAGAAGATGAGACCCTAATTTTTGGAAGAAGCTGCCAGGCATGGAAGTACATTCTATGTTATTTTCTCCGAGCTGGACTATAACGATATGTCATTTGGCAGAAGCAGCCAAACTAACAAGGAGAGGACGGGAGATGGGAATCGCCGATTCGACTGGGACTTTGCAGTATGAAAGTACATCAAAATCCATTAGGGGCGTATTTTTTCTTTCGATC
>CAKNWW010286938.1:0-11724 GCA_932074435.1 Andricus kollari | reverse complement strand
CCAGTGTCTTCATAACCGAATTGTTCTGAGTACAGCTTATATTGTAGCCAATGGCAGAGATCCTCTCCTAAAAATGGTCAGGAACCACGAGATGATTGGCAAAGGAGCGTTCCTTTACAAAGCCGCGGAGCAAGCGGCCGAGACCCTTGGCCTGAATTTTAACATCAGAAGTGAGGAAAGTGCATTACTCCATCTAGATGCTTCACTTCTGAAAGCCGAAGTGAAGAAAGCAGAAGTTCAAAAATTCCATCAAGAGCTACTCCACAAGAAAATGCACGGAAATTTTCACAGAAATGTAGAAAAACAGTCCTTGTCGAAGGAGCAAACTTTTGCTTTCCTCAGATCATCAGGGCTTAATTCAGGTATAGAGGGTTTCATTTTCGCATGCCAGGACGGTGTCATTTCCACCTTAGCATAGCGTGATCGCATCTTATGTCAAGAAGTTCCGAGCGATAGGTGCAGAGCATGTCATGCACACGCTGAGTACCTGAAACACATTCTATCGGGGTGTCCCACCCAAGCAGGAACAACGTACATCTACAGACAAAATGCAGCCCTAAGAGTCCTTTATTACAATCTTTGTCGCTCTTACGGTTTTGGCCGCGACACTGCCCTGCCGAACGCTCCAAGAGAAATAGAGTCAATTGTCCGAAATGAGAAGTGCCAAATTTTCTGGAACTACGATTTTCGGACAGCAGTCTCCGTTGCACACTCGAGGCCTGACATTGTTCTTCAAGATTTCGAGAAACGAACTATATTCGTGATCGAATTCTCGGTCCCGTCCGAATATAACATCACTTCCAAGGAGAAAGAAAAGGAGGAGAGGTATCAAGACCTTAAAAGGGAGCTGCGAAGACTGTACCCAAAATATTCGGTACAAGTAATTGTCCTTGTGATAGGTGCTCTCGGAGGTGCGAAACTATCACTGGTTCGTAACCTTAAAGCCATTCCCGCGTGCCAAAAATATGCCAAGGCACTTGCGAAATTGATGCAGAAAGCTGTCATCCTTGGGTCGCTTCGTGTGCTCAAAACACATGAGGGTTTCGCCGGCCTGTCGTTGTGATTTCATCGTGTCCTGTGACCACTCATCTCACGGTTGTGAGACGTGGCCATGAATGTGACTTACCGTGGTCCTACTGGGAGCCGGTGTCATTTTTTTAGATGGCAGTTGGTCCCAGTGAGACCCTGCGGTGGTTGTTTAACCTTATTTTTTTAATTATATATATACACATATTGAGTGAGTGAGTGAGTGAGTGAGAGAGAGAGAGAGGGAGAGATATGTATTAAACAATTTTAATTCTAAAAAAATAATTTTGTAACATTTGAAAGATTTCAGAAGGCTTTGCGATTGAGCATGCCTCTGCAAATGAATCAGACTATGTAAACATTTTGCACGAATCTTGGAAAATACCAGCAGATTCTTCAGAGATCTTATTACATCCAGTAGATCACAGTGAGAGATTTAGAATCTTATATCGATATAGATCGGATGACAAAAAAACTATTAGCAATTAATGCTTGGTAGTTTCGTGATATTTTTTTTTAATAATATTGATTCAACTATTTTGGGATGAAGAACATATAACTCGAAAGCTCTTGTTAGAATTTATGAAATAAAATCAGCTACGTAAAATACTGTAATGAACTGTAAGGAACTTTGAAATCACCTTTCGCATGATAGAGTAATCTGCTAAAAAGATTCAATTTACTTACTTGGAACATTGAAATAAAGTATCATGAATGATAAAATAAATTCAGCAATATTAAAATCTAATGCAAGAATACTGTAAATCAAACATTGAAAAATGATACAATGATCTAGTGATAACATGAACATCTACTTTCTGAAACTCTTAAATCAACATTTAGTGATATAGAAATTGAATTGAAGAATACTAAAAATGCTGAGTGAAGTAATGATTACGTGTATTAAAATCAGCTATTATATGTAACAGCTGCAAATCATGTTTTTCCTTAGAACCAACATTTAAAAAAATGGTATTTAAATAAATCCATTTAAAGGAACCAGGATTTCTGGTTAACATAATAATCAATATACAGTTGATTTAACTGTTCCAACTTAGTAGACGAAACTTAGTAGACTTAGTAGAGTGCGCCACCATCGGATACGCTGCTTTTTCTTGTAGTTGTAATCACGTTTTTCCCTGTTGAATCTTAATTTATTCTTAATCAACTTAAATAAACTATTAAAATGTATGTGGAAGAACGAGAAGAATAGAGGGTCTGGAGGAGGAGGAGGATAGAATAAATATTACAGTTAATTCAAGTAGGTACTGAAAATATTAGATTCAATGATTACATGCTCTAAATCGTCTGTTAGTGGTTTTAAAAGCTGTGTTAGGATTCCTACACGTTCTTCTTGAAAAATTGGTGTGTATATGTGGCATTTGAATGTAAAATGAAGCAGCACATCGCCTTCCAAATAACAAAAAAACTAAGGAAACTGTAGGTAATGCCTTGTTCCTGCATACGAGATGTACCGCCACTCTCGGTGCTGCCCTCTGTGCTGAGCTTGAGAAATCGCCTTCCTCATATAATATTGACTTTATGCAGGTCTTAAATCAACATTTAGTAATGAAGAAATCTAATTTGATAATGATAATAATAATGTTTAGCGAAGTATCAATGCAATTAAAATCTGCTTTTATATAACAGCTGTAAAATTGTTATTTTCCTAGAACCAACATTTAATTGTGGTTAAATAAATTCAGTTAAACGGATAAGGATTTCAGGTCAACAGAATCATGAACATACTGTTGATTCATCTATGCCAACTTAGTAAACGAAAACTTAGTTTCATTAACAAGGGGTCATGGATTGATGCAGATTATGATAGAGTGCACTACTATCGAGTACGCTGTTTTTCTTATAGTTGTAACCACGTTTCTCCTGTTGAATTTTAAATTATTCTCAGGTAAATAAACTAGTAAAGCGGGCAAGAAGGGGACGGAATGGAGGAGGAGGGCAGAAGAGGAGTTGGGTATGATAAAGATGTAGTTAAGACAAGCAGAGACTGAAAAATATTAGATTTAATGATTATGTATACACTATTCTTCTGTGAGATGTTTTTATAAACTCATTTCCCAAAAACTGCAATGAATTCAGGTGAGGGAATAAAGAAGGTTGCTAAACCCTAAAAAAATATTATTCAATAATACCAACCTCTCGCATTTCATTAACAATTGAAATAATTTCATATGCATTATTTATGTTTCCAGCTACTTGAGGATGTAAAAGAATGCGCAATCTATCTACAAGTTTATTTGGATCTTCCCAGTAATCTAACCTTTCGGCTTCTGTTTTCGCTTCTATTTCATATCCAGAGGAAAGGTCACTTTTAGCATCCTCATCGTCGTCGACGTTATCATTATCATTGACATCCTTATCATCAGCATTATCTTTGGTTGTCACAGATGGAGAATTGTCCTCTTGACTAAATTCTTCTTCTGCTTCTACTTTTTGTTTCTTCACAATCGGTTCCGCTTCATCTTTAGACTTCTGAGTAATGCACGCTAGATTCTTACGTGGAGAGAATTGTGGTTTCCAGGCTTCCCGAATAGCTTGTTTCTCGTCAGGTTTGAAAATCTTATGCTTACGATGAATTGCTTTCCTATCGTTGTCAATCAACCTGTTACTGGCTTGCATTGTCCTTAGACCTCCAGGTACCTTTGCAATTTGGTGAAAGTCTCTCTCATGCTGCTTATGATTCTTTGCTAAGCAAGAGTATTTCTCATGTCTTTTCAAATTATCGAGTCTTGAATAAGTTCTGGAACAACTTGAACACGTGGAAGTCATCTTGCCGCTAGCACTATTTCTTCATTACTAAATGTTGATTTAAGACCTACATAAAGTCAATATTATATGAGGAAGGCGATTTATCAAGCTCAGCACAGAGGGCAGCACCGAGAGTGGCGGTACATCTCGTATGCAGGAAGAAGGCATTACCTACAGTTTCCTTAGTTTTTTTGTTATTTGGAAGGCGATGTGCTCCTTTATTTTACATTCACATGCCACATATACACACACATTTTTCAAGAAGAACGTGTAGGAATCCTAACACAGCTTTTAAAACCTCTAACAGACGATTTAGAGCATATAATCACTGTATCTAATATTTTCAGTACCTACTTGACTTAACTGTAATATTTATTCTATCCTCCTCCTCCTCCTCACCCTCTATTCTTCTCGTTCTTCCACATACATTTTAATAGTTTATTTAATTTGATTAAGAATAAATTAAGATTCAACAGGGAAAAACGTGATTACAACTACAAGAAAAAGCAGCGTATCCGATGGTGGCGCACTCTATGATTATATTTGGTAACCCAGGTTCCCGTTTTATTGAAACAAAGTTTCGTCTACTAAGTTGGAACAGTTGACTCAACTGTACGTCCATTATTCTGTTAACCAGAAATCCTGGTTCCTTTAAATGGACTTATTTAAATACAATTTTTTTTCAATGTTGGTTCTAAGGAAAAACATGATTTGCAGCTATTACATATAATAGCTGATTTTAATATACGTAATCATTACTTCATTCAGCATTTTCAGTATTCTTTAATTAAATTTCTATATCACTAAATGTTGATTTTATAGTTTCAGAAAGTAGATTTTCATGTTATCACTAGATCATTGTATCATTTTTCAATGTTTGATTTACAGTATTCTTGCATTAGATTTTTATATTGCTGAATTTATGTTATCATTCATGATACTTTATTTCAATGTTCCAAGTAAGTAAATTGAATCTTTTCAGCAGATTACTCTATTATGCGAAAGATGATTTCAACGTTCCTTACAGTTCATTACAGTATTTTATGTTGCTGATTTTATTTGTCATCCGATCTATATCGATATAAGATTCTAAATATCTCACTGTGATCCACTGGATGTAATAAGATCTCTTAAGAATCTGCTGGTATTTTCCAAGATTCGTGCAAAGCCTTCTGAAATCTTCCAAATGTTACAAAATTATTTTTTTAGAATTAAAATTGTTTAATACATAGCTCTCTCTCTCTCTCTCTCTCTCTCTCTCACCCAAACCCATCCACCCACCCACCCACCCTCTTGTATCAATGTTGGTAACGTTGTAATTCAGGATGACGTCATCAAAATATTTTAAAAACTTAGCACGGACATGAACCACTTTAACTGTAGAATGCTCTCTAATAATATATCTGCCACTTTATCCTAAAGTTCCAGAAGTTTCTAGACTGCAGAATGTTTTTTGCGAGTTAAATGCGTATTAAATAAATAAGCACAGGGATTTTTAGTTAAAGACTTATCTATAAGGAAGCAATACATCAAATTTTTATGTAGACAAAACAGGATGTCATACATAGCCCTCTACCAAATATCTGGGAGACTTTTGCGCAATATTGCCAGATATTGCATCATATGATGCAACAAAGTTCTGGAAGATTCTACATTATAATCGGCACGTTTAAGATATAATTTTTTTACAACACAAAATGTAATGCGTCATTGAAAAATAACCTTGAACTTGTTTACCAAAAAATTGCGCAGTATAATTTGATGACGGTATTAGGAATATTCTAGAAACTAAGAACCATAGCTATATAATATCGGTAAGGTAGGCTTTCATGGTATCTGATAGTAATATATCTACCACTTTGTTTCAAAGTTCTAGAAGATTCAACATTATAGAAAAAATTTTTGACTGCTGAATTGTGGTTCAACTCAGAAAGCGAAATTTTGCGAGCAGTAAAAAGAAGTGATCTCTAGAGAACGAAATCACAGTCTAATGAAATGTATGCAGACTTAGGCGGTCAGTGCATCAAATGCTTTTTCTAAAATCAAAACTTTTAAACACGTCTGGATTTTATTTTGAGTCCTCGCTCGCTTGCTACTCGACACCAGAATACAGCGATAAGAATCCCGGGCACATAACCTACCATAAGAAATGCTTAAAATATTTTTTAATTTTAATTTCATCTTCCTCTTTATCCTTGAGTTCCAGAAGTTTCTACATTATAATCAACACGTTTTGTGATATAATTTTTTCCAGGGCGAAATGTAATGCGTCATGAAAATAACCTTGAACTTGTTTATCAAAAAATTGTGCAGTTTAATTTGATGTCGTCATCAAGAATTTTCTAGAAGAATGTTTTTCACGAATTAATTTGCGCATTAAATAAATAAGGAGAGGAATTTTAAGTTAAATGTGGTATCTATAAGGAAGCAATAAATCAAATTTAGCCCGCCGTATCAAATTTTTCATCTGCATGCCTGCACACTTACACCTTTTAGCGCACTAAATAAATATATATTCTCTGTAGGGAAGCAATAATTCATCCTTGAAATAACTATATGATGCAGTAGAAATTGTCAGTTCAAAGCAAAATATAACCTTGGAAGTATTTACGCGAAAAAAGATTGACATAAGAATAACGTCGTAGCTATTTGTATGAATTCCGAATTGCGCAATATTATTGCGTGGCGTCATAAGGAACCATCGAGAATGTTCTAGAAGCTTAGCACGGATATGAACCACTACAGATTAGAAGCTTCTCGATGTTGGTAAGGTAGGAATCTTGAGCTAGAACCCCGCTGATGGAGTACGGATATTCATGATGATGTGATACATATCCAGACTCCGTCCTGTAAAAGTGGCTTAGAACTTGTCTTGTAAAAGTGGCTTACAATTCGTCTTGTGAAAGTGGCTTGGAAACCGTTATATTATACAGTAGCCTTAGTGGAAGATTGAAAATGTTGAAATATTCTATTATGTGTATTTTGTATTTAGCTTATTTTGATAAATTTATTTTAAATTTTAAACGTGCAATATGAAAAACTGACCTTTCTAAATAAGAGATGAAAAGCGAGCATATAGCTGTGAATTAAAAGGCATGGGATGTCATATCAAGTGTTTTTATATGACGTAAGAAGCGATAAGTGACGGGCAGTGCATCCTTAATATACATAAGTTAAAGCACATGTGAAAAAGCATGAAATATAATGCACGCTGTATAATCTCTCTTTCGAGTCTCGAAATTGTTTGCAGTATCTTATTTCATGTGACACGTCGAGAGGTTGTCGGATCTAGCATATGGCAAAAAAGAATTATTTTCAAACGTTGTGGTTCGACTAAGAAAGCGAACTTTTGCGAGCTGTAAAAAAGAAGTGATCTCTAGAGAACGAAAGTAGAGTCTAATGAAATGTATGCAGACTTAGACGGTCATTGCATTAAATAATTTCTAAAATCAAAACGATTTTATGTCTAGTCCTCGCTCGCTCGCTACTCGACACCAGAATACAGCGATAAGAATCCGGAGCACTCAACCTACCATAAGAAATGCTTTATTCTTTTAGATACTCTCTTACCTATATTATTAGATTGGCTTAAAATATTTTCTAATTTAAATTTTTGTCATCTTCCTCTTTGTCCTTGAATTCTAGAAGATTCTACATTATAATCGCCACGTTTGGAATATAACGTTTTGCGAAGTAAAGAAATGTAATACGTCATGAAAAATAACCTTGAACTTGTTGTTACATACATTTGGCTGGCACCATTGCGCAATATTAGAAAAATTTCACAGTTTGATTTGATGCCTTCATCAAGAATGTTCTAGAAGAATGTTAAATATGTTATCTATAAGGAAGCAATAAATCATCCTTCTTGTTTTTTCCCATAACTATATGACGCAGTACAAATTGCCAGGACAAAATATAAGCTTGAAAGTATTTACGCGAAAAATTCTTGAGATAAGAATAACCTTGAACCTGTTGTTACATGCCTTTGGCTGGCACAATTGCGCAATATTACTCTGTGACGTCATCAAGGAATGTTCTAGAACGGTCTCGATGTCAACCTCCCACAGACACACGCACTCAGGCTTACCTCACACAGGCACGCACTGATACTAATTGTTCCAGAACCCGCCTAGCTCATTTGAAAGTATTTACGCGAAAAATTCTTGAGATAAGAAATCACCTTGAACCTGTTGTTACATGCATTTGACTGGCACCATTGCGCAATATTACTCTGTGACGCCATCAAGGAATGTTCTAGAACGGTCCTGATATTTATCTGTAAGGAAGCAATAAATCATCCTTCTTGTTTTTTCCCATAACTATATAACGCAGTAGAAATTGCTAGGACAAAGCAAAATATAAACTTGAAAGTATTTACACGACATGCTTGAGATAAGAAATAACCTTGAAGCTGTTTTTATTCGGTAGGAATGCATGATGGCGTCATCAAGAATGTCGGTAAGGTGGGAATGCATGATAACGTCAGCAGGACCCTCGAGAATGTTCTAGAAGCTTAGCACGGACATGAACCACTTTTCTAGAAAAAATTAGCACGGATACGAACCACTACAGCTAGAATCCTCTCGATGTCGGTAAGGTAGGAATTTATAATTAGAACGCAGCCTGGTCATCTACTCGACGATTACATGATTTCTAAAACAAATATCGAGCGCGAGTGTCTTGATGAGAATGTGTTCCTTAAGTTCGATAGAACCTTAAGTAAATTAGATATTCTTTTTATGTAAAACTGACATAATTAAACCAAAAGCAGGTCATAACAATAGCGAGCACACGAAGTGCGAAAACCTAGAGGAACCGAACTTAAAGCGTCAGGCAAATGTGTCCGAGCGTGTAGCGCGAGGTGAATAGATTATCGAGCGCGAAGCGCGAGATGAATACCCAATCGAGCGCCAAGCGTGAGATCCAACAGGTGCGCGCCCTAGGCGCGCTCAAACTTGCTCACAAAAAACTTGTTCAAAATGTATCTTCTTCAGTTGAAAATTCAATTATATGGTTGAAAATTGCTGTATTTTTTGCTGAAACTTTCTATTTTGTAGTGGTGACTTATTCACCTTTTTGGATGAAATTTTATGTACTGGGTGAGTCAAGATGCTCCCGGCCTAACAAAGAAAACAAACGATTTTTGTCAAAATTACTATTTATTCTTTATCATAGTCCCCGTTGAGCTCGATCCACCTAGTCCAACGATTTTCCAACATTGCGATGCCTTTTGAATAGTAAGACTGCTGAAGGCTTTCAAAATAGCCCTCAGTTCGATTGTCAGCAAACGCGGCACCCACCTTGCGGTTAGCTTTCTCATACCCAAAAAATCATGCAAAATTGAATGTACTGACACAGATGATATTCCTACGGCCTCAGCTATCTCACGTACTTTTACTTTTTGATCACTCAATACCAATGTATAAATTCCTGAAAATAAACCAAGAATCTTATGATGAAATTTGGACAAACATCACAAAATGCTCCTATTGCAATTCCTGAAAACAAAATAAAAATTTGTTTCTTTGGACAAAAATAAAAATGAGGAAAGAAAAATGAGAAGGCAACCAACCAAATCCCCTTCCTTTTTTTTTATTTCTTTCGTCTTCTTTATGTTTATTACTTTGAAATCACAATAAAAAAGCATGGATAATATTTACCAACGTTTCGGTGCTCACACAGCACCCTTATCAAGGTAAGAAACTTAGACCAAAGAAACAAATTTTTATTTTGTTTTCAGGAATTGCAATAGGAGCATTTTGTGGTGTTTGTCAAAATTTTATCGTAAGATTCTTGGTTTATTTTCAGGAATTTATACATTGATTTGAATGTTGGACGTTAAATGGGATTTTGAATTTGATTTTAATCTAATTTAAGATTCTTAAATTTCACCCAATACCATATCGTGGATTTTTTGCACGTTTTCTGGAGTTTTCGCTGTTTTTGGTGCTCCCCCGGCGTGTTCATCTTTTGTGCTCATTCAGCCTCTTTTGAACTCGGCAATCCAATATTTTACAGTTGAATACGATGGAGCAGATTCACCATAATATTGATTTAGCTTTTCTTATGTTTCCTTTCCACTTTTTCCACTCAAAAAATAATGCTTAATCAATGCCCGAAATTCTTCTTTTTCCATTTTTCTAAAAATATCCAAACTTTTTCACTTTAACCAACAAATTTTTAATTCAGAAAACCACCTAGTATTTTGTTAAAAATTAAGACAGTTAATCTTTTTGATACAAATATCATTTGTATGGTTGAAAATTTAACTATTTAGTTAAAAATGTATTTTATTACCTGTAAAGCATATTTCACTAAATGTAAGTTAAACTATTCTATTTTTTTTAATTTATCTTTTTTAGTTGCAAAAATTTCTCTTTTTTGGTCGAAATTGTGTCTTTTTGTGTTAAAAATTCATTTATTATGTAAATATTATTTTCTGGTGCAAAATTCATTTCTTTGGTTTGATAATTCGTTCTTTTATTGAAAATTAATTCCTTAACTGAAAATTCAACTATATCATGTTTTTTTGAACATCAATCTTCTTCGGTTGAAAATTCAACTAATTGTTTGAATATTTCTGTATTTTGTTGAAACTTTGTCTTTTGTGGTAGCATATTAATCTCGATATTAATCTTCTTGGTGACTAACTCAATCGAATTTTCTACTTATTGTTCGAAAAAATGACATATACGAAGAAATGTTAAGATAAAAGTTTGCACGTCTAAAAAAGTTATATGAAAAATTTCTTTTGTTCTTTTGCCATATCTTTCCTCATGTACGAGAAAAAATCCAAAAAGTACGTCTTTAGGAAAAAAAATTTCCCGGCCTCAAAACTGGTTTAACCCGCATGATGTTGATAAGATGCCTTGCTTCTATTAGCAGAAATTGTAAAAAAATATGCAAAAAATAAAAAGGTGGGGTCTTACAGCATTTTTTTTGTATTTTTTTCTTCAAATTTCGAAAACATGGAAAAAAATATTTTCTGGGAACCCCCACCGGTTTTAGTCTTCCAAATATTTTTGAAAACCTTCTGCTAATAGAAGAAAGACATCTTATTAGCATCATATTGGCTAAAGCAATTTTAGGCCCCCCGCCCCCACTTCTTCGCTTAAATTATATCCGCGAATTTTCTTAGCACCACTTTACTCTAGGATGCGTATTTTTTGTTCAAAAACGTAAAAAAATAACACTGAAAATAAACAAATTAAATTGGTGGAAAAACGACAAAAGTTGCAATAAAATGTATAATAACAAAATTGTTTTTTTTTTTGATAGGATGCGCACTTTTTTAAATTATAAAAACAAGACAATTTTTGTAATCCATAAACTTAGGGAATAAACATAAAATTTTATTAATTTCTTCAAGATCCAACCATTTTGTTAAAAGCCAAAAACTACATCTTTTCACACGAAAATTGAAGTGTTTCGTTGAAAATTCTTTTGGGGTTGAAAATTCAACTATTTGAACAAATATTAACTTTTTCGTTGAAAATTCATACATATTTTCGGTTTGAAAATACAACTGTTTTGTAGAAAAATCGTATTTTTGCATGAAAATTCCGCATATTAAGTTAATTTTTTCGTTTATTGCTTTAAAAATCTTTCTTGGTTACAAATTTGTGTTTTTGGTTTAAAAATTCATTTGTTGTAGTAGAAATTTCATCTTTCTTGGCTAAAAATGATACTGCTTTATTGAAAACTAATCTCTTTTTATCAAGAATTTTCAACAATTTGGTTGAAAATTCGTCGTTTTTGGTTGAATTCAACTGTATTTGGTTTCAAATTAAAATCTTGTTTGCTTGTAATACCAACTAAAGTCGGCGTCAAAAGTACGCGACTCTCACTTTGAACACTTGCAACTCGTTCAAAAAAAATCTCAGAAAATTTTGGCCAGGTAAACGTGAAAGCTTAAGGTCTCCCGAA
>CAKNWW010286917.1:0-13605 GCA_932074435.1 Andricus kollari | reverse complement strand
TTTTATTTTCTTAAAACTTTTTCCTCTTTATCATAATGGAACTATGATTGAAGAATAAATAATTTAACTTTCTTTACTTGAAAAACTATTCAAGATATCGCAAATTCCTGCAATATGTATTGTAAATCTGTTGCTGCTGACTTCTCGTTAAAATTTGGTGTCAATTGGTTGGATAGTTTAGGCTGTAGAGTAGGGTGATTTGTCTTTTACATGAACTTTCGAAATCCTAAAGCCCCAACTTCGCAATAAGTCACGTTTTACGACAAAATAATTTTACAACAAAAAAATCAAAATCGGTTAATATATTATAAAACTTGCACAACCCGTTTGAAATTTCACATGACATTTAAACAGGATAAACTGAGTACAACCGCCAAAATAAGATAAATTTCTTAAATATAATCCAAATATAAGTAAAGAGAAACCTTGTTTCCATTGGCTTAGACTTCAATTTCCGGGGCCCTTCAGCTCAAAATGCTCAACAGGAAAAAACGGAGGTTATTGAACGTCCAGGGCGGAATGGTTCCGGCAAATTCAACCTCTAGACTGACCACTACTCAGATCCATGCCTGTTGATTCCTATACCAGAGATTCGAATGATATATTATCAGTTTTAATTAGATTTCACCATTTAATATTGGTCACTCCATTAGTGAAAAGACCATGCCGGTAAAACAATAAACTCAACGTAGCACGTTCAGCTCTGTCTCAGAATTGTATACGAGTGCCCCGCACGAATGTCGAGATTGACCTGACAAGAGAAAGCGAGACGCCGCCCAGTCCATCGAGCGAGCCGCCACACAAATACCACAACTACTTCACATCCAATCAGCGGTTGTGAGGGTTCGAGACAGGCCCTAATAAAAGTGATCGCCTGGAACAACAGCGTCAGAGACAAAGGCTCCGACTAGAAATTCGGAATTTTCCGTAAAAATAACCGGTCAAGTATAGCTCTAGGGCTAGTATTACGGAAGTTTCCGTAAGGGAAGCCCTGAAAGATTTGGAAAACACGGAATATTCCGTAAAGGTAGACAGTTCGTGTTAATTACTAGATGCTACAGAAATACCGTCCAGCGTGGACGCGAATATCTCTGGCACGAAATCTTTTATAGAATTTCTGCTTACATAATACATAATTTTTATAACGCTTGAATGATTTCAGCCCTTCTCGATTCCTGTAAATTGGAGCTAAAGTAGTGATTTTCATGCACTCATTTTAGTTCAAAAAATTCTTCAATGTTTAAATAATGCATTACAATTTACTTGTAACTTTTCATGAAAAAGTGGTAGAAAAATCTTTTTTCTTATTTGACTTACTCACGAAGGAATAGTAGCTTGGTGAGCAGAGATGGGAAAAAGAACCTCCAAGAGGTCGTTATTGAATGTCAAGGGTACAACCCTTGACCGCTACCGTGCGCATGCGCTTTGCTGTTATCGTTTCACGTGTTGTCACCACTCCACTGCCTGAAATTTCTTTCAAAATGTAACATACTGGAGTGGGACTCCAGCCTCCTTGGCGCGGGGATAACACCTGTCACGACAACAGCAATGCACATGTGCACGTTAGCAATCAAGGTTTGTATGCTTGGCAAACATTAACGATCTTTTGGAGGTTTCTCGACCCACTTCCCACTTGCAGGGATATTACTCCATATTATTCCTTCGTGAGCTAACTATGTCGCTTAGTATTGAGTATTTACGTCATTCAGATGTTTCCACAATTGCGTAAGCCATTTATATTTGTTTAAATAACTTTGTTCACAATACCCCACGAATAATTTTTACCCTTAGCACAATTTCATTCCAAAACTAGTATATTACGACCCAATACTATTTTTCTTCATCCCCAGCCAAAAGTACGTAGTGCCGTCGCGCCGCTAGTCTCGGTCAGCTGAGCAGATGCATGGGATTCGGTCGCCCGCCCGACTTTTGCAAAGCCGAGGCGTAGCCGAGGTTTTGCTGGTCGGGACGAGCATAACATTTTATTTTTTATTTTTTCATAATATTTCTTCCTCGTCCGCAGAATCTTCAGACGATGAGTCGACCATTTTGGAGGCTTTGTCCCGACTTTTTATGCACAAAAATCGCAATAACCTTAAACCATCACTTTTAAGGTTGAACACACCGACGCTCTCTTTTTTCCATTCACCTGTCAAGATCTAGCAGGCAGCAAAAGCCACTGTTCCCGGACAGAAATGCAGCCGGGAAAACGTACTTTCGGCTAGGGGACGATGAAAAATAATTTTGTTCACCTAATTTGAACGATTTTTATAGAGAAAAATAAATAAAGATTACTCATATGAACGGCAGTTAACTTAACCTATCTTTTTAGTTCGCAAAAGAGTGTACCTAAGGAAATTCTGATTAGAAAATTCCTTTGAAAGTTATCGCGTGGTCAGATATTATCCCAAAAATCGTTTTTATTTTAATTAGGGGGGTCGAAAAACGCCGAGAATTGATGAAAACTGGATAGGTCTATGTTCACATGAATATAATACCTTCTGTCACAAATGAAGAGAATACAAAATAATAATAATTTATGCGGTCCCAAATCTCCTCTCCATAGATTATCTTGTCACCAAAAACTGCTCAGCTTTTTGCCACTTCTCAAACACCCCGCGTTCGTAGATGAGCAAATGGACCAATGGTAATTAGGTCTCTAAAAAGTATAATTAATTAATAGCTGATTGTTATATGACTGGATTTTACATGTTAGCATAAAGCATGTGTGACAAAATTCTTGCCTTCATAATTTGGATCGTTTTGTGACCAATAAATGTTTTAAATTTCTGTTATTTTTACACTATATTCTTTTGTTTTTTCCTACATTTTTCTCGGGTGAACCCAGTTTTTCATCATCAGCCACGGACTAAGTCAATTGCCTAATGAGGTGAGGATGTGGTTAGTTTAATACGCTGCTTGAGTTTTACAATACACAAGAGTTTGCACCTGTAACGCAGTCATTGTTGCGTTTAAATGTATAGGTATGTCCCTTTTAATCGTTTTCTTGGTTGCTGAACCTCCGCTTCTGCCTCTGGTTCAATTAGGCCATCTCTGTCTCTGGAGTACTGGATCATCTATAAGGATGAGCAAGGACATCAATTGCCGCTGCTTCATCGTGTGATGCAGCTTTCTTTAACTGATGTTCATTATCGACGTTTTTCCATGCCAAATCAACCTGCCGTTCAATCTCCATTACTCGGTCTTCTGAGATAAGAACATTAACCCTGATGTCTTTCACCTTAGCGATAAGTCTTCATACTGAGACTTTCTATATGTTAAGATACTTTGCAGCAAACTTCGTCCTGCTTACACGGCCGTGAATGTTGGAGGTGACGACAGTCTCCTCTGGATGCTTTCTTAGAGCTATTTTTTTTCAAACTTGTTCTTGGGTTAAGAAGAATCCGGTTTTCCATCATAGTCACGGACTAAGTCAAGTGACTGATGAGATGATGATATTATTAGTTAATTTAATACGATGTATGAACCCATCTGCAATGATGCAGGTACAAAATTAGGAGCATGGTGTAGTTTGCAGCTCGTCCTTTACCACTGTTATGCTTACACAGCGGCCGTGAATGTTGTAGGCGATGACAGTCGCCTCTGGATGCTTTCTTAGAGCTACCATGTATCACTCTATAGGTTTCTAGTCGCTTGCTTCCTGATGGCCCAGAAAGTTTCTTACAATGCGACAGGTGTTATTATTATTATTATACCATTAAGCTAAATCCCTTTCAAGATAAGCATAACTCGCCCGGTTCTAGCCTCGTTATTCTACCGAGGATCGAGGAATTCATATGGTAAAAGTAAGTAAGTAAGGTATCTTTAAGAAAAGGGACAAATTTTAGATCAGTTTAGAATTCCCGGGACGATTATTCAAACAGCACATTCGTTCCGCAACATCGCTCCGACACGAGTCGGAGTCACCCTAGGCGGAGAGCTTCACAAAGTCGTCATACGTTAAAGTTCACACACAAATACACAAACAGACTGGTAATCTCATAATAAGATCCATAATCTTCACTCCTAACATAACCACTAACATAAGCATACAACTTTTGCTTCCTCTACATCCATACGTCTGTTCATGCAATCTCTTTTGTTTCTGTGGCTCTTTATATGGGTCATTCTCTGTCAAAGTGTAAAATGTTGCCCCCTGGCATACGGGTAAGCCCCCTGGTTTTCAAAAATCGAGTAACCTGAATAATTGACCAATAAGAATGCTTCCTGTATTGATACTTTAGAAAAGCATTACTAGCATTACTAGTAATGCTTTACACTATACCTTTGACGGAGAATGACCCATATGTTGTCGGTGTAGTCTCTCATTCACGCATTCCCACCACTCCCTTCCAAACTGCCTAAATTTTTGTTTAATTAAGCGTAACCAAAGAGATTATAAAAATATGAAACTAAGAGATCGAGGAACGTATTTCTGATGGATATGAATTTTATACGTTGCTAAAGGTCGCGTGACAGGACATGCATGCGACTATAATGAAACAAAAAAATGTCAAAAATCTTTTTACAATATATGTAGAACACGTACAAATATTGAAAAAAATGGGAAAAATGACTATTTTCAAGATTTATTTGATTTTGACTTTAGCTTTTCAAAACATCCTGTTATTCTATAGTATGTGAAATTAATGTGGAGAATTACCGGAAATTTTATAAAAGTTATTACGCAAAAATATTGATAATTATTAACTGTTGTTTGGAATCAACATTGATAAATAGATTTTTAACTATACTAAAATCTTCGGAAGTATAGCATTAACAATTTTAGCTTGTATTATGAATAGTTTCAATAATTATTTTCAAGTTTTGTTGTAAATTTTATTCTCACTTTTTGATAGTTTCAGAACAATTTAGATATCTCATGGCCCTAAAACCAAGATTCCATCTCGAATTTGAACTGTCATTTGATTCTTATTTATTTTGTATTTGAATTCATAGGAAACAGTTTTCAAAAAAGTTTCATTGCAGAAAAACACTTGATAATAACATATTAAACGTTTCCGGAAATTCAGAACTCATACCGTCATTTCTCGCCCATTTCCCTCTCCGGTATCGACTCTGAATTTGAAAAAGTATTTGTCATTTCCACAGCATGACATTTTCCCGAAGAGAAAGATCGGGAAGAGAAGAACAATGAGAACATGAAATTCAATAAAAAAATCATTGTTTAAATACCACTGTGAGAGGCAAGGGGACTCACGCCAAAAAGCATCCCAAAGAGTGTGAGGCTACCGAACTTACATAAAAAAGCACCCGAAATTGTTAGAAGCAAGGAGATTAACACCAAAAAACACCCCAAAATAGGAGAGACAAGGGGACTCGCCAAAACCCACCTCGAAATGTAACAGGTGAGGTGAGCAGAATCATCCACGACAATCGTTTATTATTTTATTATTAACAATCGTTTTCCTAAAATGAAACCGTTTAGAAAATTTCATTTAAAAGATATCTAAATCGTTATCCGACTATCAGAAAGTCAGAATAAAAAAACATGTTGGTATACGTAAACAGAATAATAAATTTTTATAAGGTATTAGAACCAATGAGACACTACAGCACGCCCGGTATCGCTGCGGCTAGTTGCCGCGGGGTACCCACGCTATTATGAGTTTCTACCGCTGAACTAATACTTTCCATACTATTTTCGTTTTCGGATGTTTTTCAAGAAAAAAAATCAAGCTTTTTTTCTAGTTCACTTAAAAAATTAATAAAAAATGCTGCATTTTGAGAAAAATTCAAAAATGTTTTTTAAAACAGGGGTCACAGTCAGTCCCCGATTCCTAATTTTTCCTATTTTTTTTCATTTACACGTTATGCTCATCAGTCATATTTATCACATTAAAAAAAAACAAGCGAATTGCTTGAGAAGAGCAAGCTAATCAGGGTAAACAAGCGGAACGTAGGGCTTAAGAAGCATACATTTTAGAAGATATCGCATGAGAAAGAAAATATATTAAAAAGTTAGGGATTGATTTAGAATCTACTGGAAAAGTATATGAGAAAGCTACAAAAAATGCTAAATCTATTCAACAAACATTGAAAAATACACTGAACACCAAAGGCGATACTCACGGCCATTAAGGCCATGTGACGAGTGGGTCACGTGACCGGCCTCCTACGTGACCGATCCTGTTAAAATAAGTTTACAAATAAAAAAAGTGTCGGTAAGGTAGGAAGCCGGTCACGTGAACCACTCGCCACATGGCCTTAAAGAACTTATGAGTAACTTAGAGAAACTACGATCCGAAGAAAGAAAAATCGTCGACGATTTGTGTTATGAAATACAGAAAAGAAAATCTAACATGATTGAATCAACAGTGTCGCGAAAGAAAAAAGATGTATTTAATGGACATATTTTCGTTCCTATAACATTAGATTTCGAAACAAATTGTAATTTTGTTTCTGAATAAAATTTGTGGTGTCTTGTAAGAGTGTTGCCTTTAACTTTTCTTCATTACGCTGGTATTTTTAAAAGAAAAAAATCCCCTTTCTTAGACAAAAAATCCCCTATTTTTCCTATAATTGAACTGCTGTACCACTGAGTCCCCTGTTAAAATGAAAGATCATGGTGAAATCATTTTTTTTAATAGGAAAATAATTATTTTTATTGTGAACCTCGTTAAAAGACCTTTCCAAACCCCCCACTGAAAAATATCGAATAACTGTCTAACTTTTAACAATTAAAAGTTAGCGGTTGGGGTAATTCGTCGAAAATTCGGGCCCCTGTATCTTGACAACTCGTTATTCCAGGTGCGCCCCCTTTATAGAATTTCAAGAGGTCTATTAGCACTACAATCTGGTGGATTTTTAATAAGATAGGCAACAACAAAATTGTAGACGGGGACATTTGGCAAATTTTACCCCATATATTCATCTTAAATATTTTGAAAATGTTAACATTATTTAGCTATTTTCATTTTAAATTTCTAGTTTAGAACAGGTGCGTGACAAGACATTTTGCGTACTTTTCTATTTCTAATTTCTAAACAAATTCCTCTAAGATATTGAAATTGTACTAAATTATGCTTTGATATAAGTACTTTACTGAGATAATTAAGCACAAAATTTATTATTTAAAAGCAAAATGGAATACGACTGGTACTTAAAGTGTTCAACTTTTTGGCAATGACCCAGAAGTGTTCTGGACTGGCAAAGAATAAGTGATTAAGAAAGATAGATGGATATTTACATTTACAAAAGCATAGAAAAAGATAGACATTAATTGACGAGGATACACAATAACGAATTTAGCAAAGATATAAAAATAAAAGTAGGAATTAAAAAAAATGCCTACTTTTCTTTCTTTATTTCTTGATTTTTTATGCTTTTGACTACGATAGACTGGTGTAGTTTTTTACTATTTTCAGAGTAGGATATGCACACATGTACCACTACTTGGTCGTAACCATGGAGAACATTTTTATATACTTTAAATAGGTCGAAAACTTTAAGTGTAGCGATTCGACCAATCGCTGGTTGATTCGCTAGAACTACCTATTACCTTGATACATTTAAAAACTAGTTTTATTTTTACAAAGAACTGTGGAATATTTTTTCTTGAGACCATGAAGAACTGACATTAACAGCTGTTAAAAATTTGAGACAATTTAGGTACTTTCTAAATCACGTCTACGTTATGGTTTTTGCAAGACTGCAGCATCAATCGTAGCATCAAGAAATATCAAGAAATATCAAGTCTACAAAGCCTAGATCACTTATCTCTAATTTGTTCAACCCATTCACTTAATGGCATCACTTGGTGTAAGTGATTACAATTGTTCAGTAAGATAAAGGTAGTCTCTTATCCAATATAATTTTCTGGAAGGAAATCATTTTATATTCAATTTTGTACCCCATCAATATAATTAGCTTTTAATTGAAAAAATAAAATAACTTCTATTATTCAACTACATAAGAAGAGCATTTATGAATATTAACACTGAAATATAAATCGAAACATATTTCCTCACAAAATTTAAATCAGTTAAATTTTTTTCTTATTTCAATCAATGGCTGAATTGGAGCTACAAATCAGTTACTTTGTTACTGATGAATCGGCAAAGCAGACTAATTCGTTAGTAAAAATAACTAATTCATAGGTTGGAATTGGTAAGGAAAAACCTTATTTCATCGACTTCTTGCAGACGATTTATTCAAAATTTTGTAAAAAAAAATGACGTTTCGGAATCAGATCGATTCCTTTATCAGATTATCTTTAACATTTCGCAGATAGTTTGTTAGTATTTTGGAACCAATAATATATGCGGATAGATGAAATCGAAATTTTTTTCAAAAAACGTATTAAAATAGTCGTTTTCAATATAACTAGTAATGCTAATTTTTTAAAATAAATAGTACCTTTGTGATGAAGAAGTATGTAGAATAGTATTATAGAAGTATAGAAAAGCATTACTAGTTATATTGAGAACGACTATTTTAGTACGTTTTTAAAAAAAAAATTCGATTTCATCTATCCGTATATATTATTGGTTCCAAAATACTAACAAACTATCTGCGAAATATATAAGATAATCTGATGAGGGAATCGCTCTGATTACGAAACGTCATAATAAAATATCGATCATGGATATAATTACAAGAATAACAAATCGTATTTGACTGTTACGATCTGAATATTAATCCGGAAATTTAAGAGGCGTCGAAAAATCTTTTCACTGGCTATTAAGTTGAGGAAGTTTGAGTAAGAAAAAATACAAGACAAGCAAGCAAAGTAACACTGATCTGTCATTTTTATCAGCTTTCTCTGCCATTTGCGGCCATTTTGTGGTTTCAGTTAGTGATCCCAACGGGGCCGCCTTGATCTGCGAATGCTTGGATTGTAGCGCCGTCCGAGTTTCCCGCGCACATTTACATGAAACAATTACACAAATCATAAGATTATTCTTCGAAGTAGATCTGTATTATTCTTGGCCGTTATTTAAAGCGCATCTTATAGAAATTCCCTGACTTCTACAATTTTTTGTTCAAATTCCCTGACTTTTCCTGACCAACAAAATTCGGTATCTTTTTCCTGAACATTGGCCACCCTGTCCAATACATATTTTGCAAACCCTAACCAAACTAAAATGACATTTGTTATTCATAACTCGAAAAAATGTCTTTCAGTTTTGCTAAATATTGTTCCACATCTTGTTATTAAAAGCTTTGAGAAATTATTTTTTTGCCAATTCTAATAAAATCAAATGACCTACTCTTGCATTATAGTTTGCTCTAATACTTGAACGGTCCCTATGCTGTAACAATAATTTTCTTATACTTTTGTATTCATTTTTATCCTCAGCTTTTTATTCACGGGAATAATATAACTGTTATACCTACTCGAAATATGTGTATGATTAATACATGTCCTCATTTTTTATTTTTAAGCGATTAGTCAAGTGTGGAATATAATGGTAAAGGAAATAAAAGATAGTGAAAAGTTGCTGTGATAATACCTGCAAAAATTCACAAATAAATCAACCACCGGGGTCAAGGTTTTATGATTTTCCTGTTCAACTTTTATCTCTAGACTGTTTACAAGCAAACTGCAACTGCGTCTTTTAACATTTTGCGTTAATATTTATGCTTGGCTGATTACAAGAAAATAAATATGTTTACCTATTTAAATATATGCCTGATGCTAAAGTTAGGTAATACTTCTATTTTTTCTATAATTATTATATAATCAGCATTTCTGAACACACGATTGGTCATTCAACTTCACGATTAATTTCCGCTCAAATAGCTGTGGTAAAATAGTGGTCTGCGTGTAAAAGAGGTCTTTTTGTTCGAGGATGACTTTTGTCACAGACAGCCTGTGAAAAATTAATCACTGCACGGAGTGGTGGTAAAGGGGCAAGCAGAAATATTTGAATTCACAAAACCAACTTCACACTTTCTAGAGTAGGAAAATTTGAATTTAAAGAGTGATTTTCATGATATAATGTACTGTGCTTTTTGTACTATTATTTAAATTCCAGTTTTCCCACTTAAGACAGTGTGAAGCTAGTTTTGTGAATTCAAAATTTTCTGCTCGCTTATATTCGCCTTTTCCCCACCACCCCATGTAGCAGTTTACCTTTAGTAGGCGATTCTAGCCAATTGCATACCCTATCTAGTCCGCTCTCTACTCATGAAGGATTGTCGAACTTTGAAGCAAAGAGAAAAATATAAAGCTTAAAGAAGAAGAAGACGTACTTTAACGAAGTACTGCAGATTAAAAGGATTCACTGCCTGGCCTCTGGCCACTAATTCGCTCTTCATTCCTGTTTTTATTACGTTTTTTTACCTAGAGACCTACACCTTAAAACTTTATTCCTTGAGAGTTAAGGTCTTATTGTTCTGCCACTAGCGTTAGGGTCAGTTTGTATTTCGAGTCACCAAAGAAATTCGATTCGGCGCCGTTTATTGCACTCGCCATAAAGGCTTCACCTGTTAACCTACGGGCAAACTTGAAGTACAATGATAATTTTTTCCCCATTTTTCAAACAATTTTTATATAGTAAATCTTTGACCATTTTAGTTGTTCTTTTCCAGATTCGTTTTGAGAGGTTTAAAGTATACTCTGTACAAATTGCACTTCACAAAACTTAACCAAAGCATGCAACAAGTCGGGAAATATTGCAATTTTGATAGAATTCTCCTTGTTGTACAATTGTTACATAATATTTCTGAAATATAAAAAGTTGACAAAATCATCGTGAAATCTCGGAGAACAAATAACTCCAAGATTGAATAAATTGGTTCATAACTGATGAAAAATTCAACTTGAAAAAGAAGTTGTATTTTTACGTGTTAAACTCCATAAGAGGAATAACAATTGCTTTTAGCGAGCTGAAAAATGACTCTACAACTAAACAAAAAAATAGGCTTATTCTAATTTTCCCTAGACGGTAAAATTTCAACCGTAACCACGTCGCACGACCGTGACACAGTCCGTGACGGACTCAATACGATGATCCGGCAAAAGTCTCCTGTACCCTCAGGACACGGAGCGACCCAATGATGACCGCCCTCTGCATTTTCGTAGCAGTGTCTTAGCATTTTGTTGACATGCAGGGATGCTTTTCAGTTTATTGACCAGTGAAAGCTTGGCACCCCCAAGAGCGCCGATGATCACGACGATTAGCTTAACAGAATATTTCAGGTATAACCGCCACAGCTCCCTTATAAGGTCTTTATACCTCCCTTTCTTTTCATTCTCTTTGGTTATAATGTTTTTGTCAGCTTGGGCCGAAAATTCGATAACGAACATGGTTTATTTCTCGAAGTCAAGGAGAACTATGTCAGGCCTTGAGTGCGCAACAGAAACAATTGTCGAGAATATGAAGTTCCAGTATATGCGATACCGCATGGTGCCTTTGGATGTAGGTTGTTCCGGCATGAGTTGTACAACTAGATAGTATTTGTCCTAGATGTTTGGGGTGTGTTCGCCATGCTCTGCAGCTGTCATCGGGAATTTCTTGGCTCAAAATGTGATGACGATATGCTAAAGTGGAAGTGACACCGTCCTTACATGCCAAAATGAAACCCTCCGTGCCCGACTTCAATCCGGGTGATTTAAGAAAAGCAAACGTTAGCTCATACGACATCGGCTGATCCTTCACATTTATGTGGAAGATGCCGTGCATCCTCTTGTCGAGGAGCTGTTCACGGTAGTTTTTCTCCTCTGCTTTCTTAATCCGGGCTTTCAGGAGTGAGTACTCGAGATGGATAAGATTTGATGCATTTTGGTCACCCCTGATATTGAAGTCAAGGTCGATTGTTTCAGCAGCCTCCTCCGCTGCTTTGTACAGAAACGCTCCTTTGTCCATTTTAAGAAGAGTGTTTCGTCCATTCCCGACTATATGTGCTGTACCCAGAATAACACTGTTGTGAAGACATTCAAGATTCAGTATTCCGCGACCACCTTGACGGCGTGAGATGTAGAGTCGCGGAGCAGAAGACTTAAGGTGCATGCTTTTGTTCATGTGCATAACCTTTCGTATCCCGATATCAAGGGATCTGAGCTCGTTTTTTGTCCATGGAACCACTCCAAATGAATAGAGTACAGCCGGGACGGCAAGCATGTTCATTGTAGATATTTTGTTCCTCGCCGACAGTTCGGAAGACCGTCGGATGAGACGTTTGTATCTGCTTCGGAGAGTATCCTTTATAGATGTCATGTCCTAAATGCGGCTCTGTGGCACGCCCAGGAATATATAGGTCTCTCCAGCGCCAAGCTGTCGTATAGCATTTCTGTCGACGAGCTACGGGTCTTCGGGGATGCCATTAAGTTTTCCTCGCTTCAAATAAACCTTGGCACATTTTTCCAAACTCAACTTCAATGAGTGACCTTATGCTTTCGATTTCCAGGTTTGCCAAAAAAGTACTCTTCGGAATGGCTACGTGCGAGAGTTAGTGGCAATAATGTGAGGCGAAAGAGAAGCGGGCTCATGGTTTCGCCCTGAAAGACACCTCTCAGAAAGGTGACGTTGTTAGTTGTCACACGATGTTTTCCAGATGAGATAGGAAATCTGGTTTTCCAAAGCGGCATCAATCTCTCTATGCACCTCACGATGTGCGGATGAACCTTTAAGCTTTCCAACAGACAGAGGATAAGTCTATGGGAGGTTGATTCGAAAGCTTTCCGACATTCCGGTAATCAATCCAGGCCATCGATAGGTTGCGCTGGTAGGACGCTGCATCCTTGCAGACACATCTATGGATGAGCAGGTTCTTCCGAAATCCTGCTACGCCTTTCTTTGAACCGCGTTGTTCGAACATTTCTTGCGACACAGGTCCGATTGTCCGACAAATTCTATCATTTAGGATAGCTGTGAAGATCTTATACAGTGTGTTCAGACAAGTGATTGGCCTGTAATTCTTCGGGTCAGCTGAGTTGCCCATCTTTGGCAGAAGTATTGTGCACCCTTCCACTAACCACTCCGGAATAGGCTCTTCCGACGTTAGATGTGACGTGAAAATGTGGGCCAGATGCTGGTGGGTTGAAGGAAACTTCTTCCGCCAGAAGGTCTTGATACCATCTGGTCCCGGAGCGGACCTTTCTACTTGTTCACCTCCTCGGTAGTGTTAGGTGGACATTCTTCCTCAGATGTTATGAGGGAATTTCACAGTTCCTTGAAGCTATTCTTTTCCTTTGAGTCTTCTTTCACGGGATGTTGGACTTCGTAGACTTCTCTCCTAGCGTCAGATCAGCATCACCTCATGGTCAGCAGCTTTGACTTGTTAAGTGCCTGATAACGGATCCGCAGTTCGCGCGCGAACTGTCGAACTTTGGCGGTGAAATTCCTGCCAGATGTTATATAGTCAATCACACACTGAATGCGGGACGGGTACTGTCTCGCCCAGTCTATCTTTGCGGTGAGTAGATGCATTCGTGTTTTGGTCTTATGATCAGCCGTTGGTTTTGTTTTTCCGTTTGCATCCGCCAATCCTTTCGCTGCATTATACACGCCACAATTGTTAGATCCAAGGTCGGGTTCTTCGGAAAAATCTTCGCGAACCTCGTCATCCAGTTCAGCCAGATCTTTAGGACTTGAGAGAAACCTGGATGTTGATGTTTCTCCGGGTCCTGAATCATCG
>CAKNWW010286914.1:0-19379 GCA_932074435.1 Andricus kollari | reverse complement strand
CTAGATTTATTATCTCATCTGGAAATTATCGTGTGACAATGAACAATGTCACCTTCCAAAGAGGCGTCTTTCAGGGCGATCACATCGCCCCCCCCCCCCCCCCCCGCTTTTTTGTATCATACTTCTGCCTGTATCTTTCGCACAAAGAAATTCTTCTTGATACCTTTGTGGCGACACTAATCATCGCGAGCATAAGGTCACTCATGTATGTATTTTATATGGATGACCTGAAGATCTATTTATCTGGTAAAAGCAAACTTCAGTGGTGCTTTAAATACCGTCAAGAAGTACAGAGGAGAGATTGGTATGGATTTTGGAGCGGAAAGGTGTGTCAAAATTTATCTGAAGAAAGGAAACATTATTGGCGTTCCCAAAGACCCTGAGCTTGTGGATTATAAGTGGTATTAGATATCTTGACACAGGAGATACCTATACATACCTGTGCGTGCCCTAATGTGGCATTTAAGACATAACATCAGAGAAAGAGTCTCTCAGAAGCAAATATGAGCATCTTCATCGACGGATTTGTTCTTCAAATCTGTCGGCGTTGAACAAGGTGTCTGCGACTAATATGCTTGCCGTCCCGGTTCTACTCTACTCATTTAGGTTGGTTCAATGAACGAAGAACGAGCTTACGGCCTTCGATTTCACCACACGTAAAATTATGCATATGCATAAGAGCTAGTATATCAATTCGTTCGTTCCGCGATTATACATCTCACGCCAGAAAGGCGGATGCGGACTTCTGAATCTCCAGTGTGTTCATAGCCGAATTGTTCTAAGTGCAGCTTACATCGTTGCAAATAGCAGAGATCCTCTCCTAAAAATGGGCAGGAAACACGAGATGATTGGTAAAGGTGCGTTCCTTTACAAAGCCGCGGAGCAGGCGGCCGAGACCCTTGGCCTGAATTTTAACATCAGAAGTGAGGAAAGTGCATTACTCCATCTAGATGCTTCACTTCTGAAAGCCGAAGTGAAGAAAGCAGAAGTTCAAAAATTCCATCAAGAGCTGCTCGGCAAGAAAATGCACGGAAATTTTCACAGAAATGTAGAAAAATAGTCCTTGTCGAAGGAGCAAACTTTTGCTTTCCTCAGATCATTAGGCCTTAATTCAGGTACAGAGGGTTTCATTTTCGCATGGTAGGAGAGTGTCATGTCCACCTTAGCATACCGTGACTGCATTTTATGTCAAGGAGTTCCCAGCGATAGGTGCAGAGCGTGTCATGCACACGCTGAGTACTTGGAAAACACATACTATCGGGGCGTCCCACCCACGCAGGAACGACGTACATCTTCAGACATAATGCGGCCCTAAGAGTCCTTTATTACCATCCGCGACCCTGCCCTGCCGAACGCTCCGAGGGAGATAGAGTCAATTGTCCAAAACGAGAAGTACCAAATTTTCTGGAACTACGATTTTCGGACAGCAGTCTCCGTTGCACACTCGAGGCCTGACATTGTTCTCCAAGACTTCGAGAAACGAACTTTATTCGTAATTGAATTCTCGGCACCGTCTAAATACAACATCACTGCCAAGGAGAAAGAAAAGGAGGAGAGGTATCAAGACCTTAAAAGGGAGCTGCAAAAGCTGTACCCAAAATACTCGGTTAAAGTAATTGTCCTTGTGATCGGGACTCTCGGAGGTGCGAAACTATCACTGGTTCGTAACCTTAAAGCCATACCAGCCTGCCGAAAATATGCCAAAGCACTTGCGAAATGGATGCAGAAAGCTGTCATCCTTGGGTCGCTTCGTGTCCTCAAAACACACGAGGGTTTCGCCGGCCTGTCATTTTGATTTCATCGTGTCCTGTGACCACCCATCTCACGGTTGTGAGACGTAGCCATGAATGTGATTTACCGCGGTCCTACTGGGAGCCGGTGTCATTTTTTAGATGGCAGTTGCTCCCAGTGAGACCCTGAGGTGGTTGTTTAACCTTATTTTTCAATTATATATACCAGGTGTCCAAAAAGTCCCGGGACGGCTGAATATTTCCTCAGGTAAGATATTTTTCAGGGAGGTCAAGGACTCGACTGGCATGCATTTTTGAAGAAAATATTCAACGCAAGAGTTGTAGCATTTTCTATCTTCGATCAATTGGTGACCTTGACCTTGACTTTGACCAGGACCTTAACCAGGACATTTTCTTCAAAAATGCATGCCAGTCGAGTCATCCTGCTGTACCTTGTTTGACCTTGCCATGACCTTCCGAGGTCAAATTTTCGATTGGCCAAGGTCATCTCTGGACGTAAAATTTTCCGCTCTCTCAGTTTCGGGAGTCAAAAATAGGGGTTACCATTTAAAAAAATCAATTTGACCTTGAAATGACCGTCAAGGTTACGGTCAAGATAAAAATAAAGGTCACCATTGAATTCTTCGTTGAAAGTTATTTGAAGAATGACCTTGACCTCCCTGAAAAATATCCTACCTGAGGAAATATTCAGCCGTCCCGGGACATTTTGGACACCCTTTATAGAGAGCGAGAGAGAGAGAGAGATTGATTGATTGATTGATTTATTTATTTTGTCCTAGGAATTCCTGTAAGGACACATACTATATACACTTTTTGTACAAAACTTGCATGGCTCTGCATTATTACAAACTTAAACAGAATTATTACAGAACTTGAGAGAGAGAGAGAGAGAGACCTAAAAAATGTTCCGCTTAGCGTCGTCCTACGGTATCAATTGTTAAGTAAACAATTTTAACTCTATGTATTATTTTCTTAAGTAAAATTCAGTATCTATTACAAAATTCATTTAATTGACAACCCAGGTGCGCATTGTCGGTCGGGCCATGGTTGGGCCAACCTTTGTAAGGTCGGCACAATTGTGTGAGCCAATGGTCGGGCCAACCAGCGTAATGATAACGCATTCCCTCCATATTTAGCACAGTTGGGCCAACAATAGTTCTCAGGGTTGAGCCAACCGCGGAATATAAGGTTGGCACACCATTTTTTTTCAAAGTTGGCCCAACCTTGGACAACAATTTGGGGCCGACTCTGATTTTTGAAGGTTCGTACTACACAGGTGGAAATACACAAAATAGGCATTCAAAAAATAATAATTGATTGCGAGTATTTTGACTATAAATGTTAATGGTCCTGTTTAGAATGAATACATATATTACAGTTTTAAACATTATATTACAAATAAAATTGCTAACGCTACGGGGTTTCGAACCTACATCTATACCTGAATCTATCGCCTAGTAGTCGGGAGTCTGACCCATTACTCGATACCTAAAGAATTGAATGCCAATGAAAAAACCATCCTCATAAGCCACAGCTCAAAGCAGTTGAAAAAATAATTAACTTTTTTATTATGTTGCGACATCATGTATATTTAAAATAAATTAACTGTTAACGGGAATATAAATAAAATAATTTTTAAATAAATAATTACAAATTTTTGTTTCAAAAATTTCTTATTACAGTAGTGTTATGGTTATTTTGAGCCAATTTGCTAAAACATAAACGACCGTCGACCCAACCTTGGGCCAGAGTTAGACCGCCGATCGGCAGCAATGAGATTACTTGCACTGGATAATATTACGCCGATGGTCGGGACAACTATCGTCCAGGGTCGGGCCGCCCGTAGTGTTATGGTTATTTTGAGCCAATTTCCCAATGCCTAAACGAGCGTCGACCCAACCTTGGACCAAAGTTCGACCGCCGGTCGGCAGCAGTGAGATTACTTGCACTGGATAATATTACGCCGATGGACGGGCCAACTATCGTCCAGGGTCGAGCCATCCGTAGAGTTATGGTTATTTTGAGCTACTTTGCTAAAGCATAAACGACCATCGACCCAACATTGGGCCAGAGTTGGACCGACGGTCGGCAGCAGTAAGATTACTTGCACTGGATAATGTCACGCCGATGGTGGGGCCAACTATCGCCCAGGGTCGGGCCGCCCGTAGTGTTATGATTATCTTCAGCCTATTTCCCAGAGCCTAAACGACCGTCGATCCAACCTTGGGCCACAGTTGGGCCGACGGTCGGGTGAATTTTAGAAGCCAATGTCGGCTACTAACGTTGGCCTAACTAAGGTGGCTTCGAACTGCTATAGTTGGGCCAACCTTGGTTAGCATAATTCGGTTGCCAAAGCCGGCCCGACCTTGGGCCGACCGTCAACTCTGGCTGCCAACCCAAATTCGCACCTGGGAATCAGTATTTTTCTCTCGATTTTATAAATCATTTTAAAAATTCTCAATTTTGCAATGAACTGTACGTAGTAGAAGAACAATATTTGTAAGTCAAGCATGATTGTATCGAAATTATTTTAAAATTATGATATACAAACTAAAGATATCTGGAAAACGTAGCTCCTTCAAACTGACAATTAATTCATATATTACTCTGCAAAAAGAATTATACATATTTTATTCATTGGCATGCAGAAACTTGCTTCGCATCACTTGATATATCACGATTGTGTCAAGCACCACTTTAAATTGTTGAAAATTATTCGTTTGACAACAGATTCGTACTAGATTCCCCCAAGAATTTGCGTCTCGAGATCTGGAGTCCAGATTCTCATGAAGATGACATTTTTATAAGGAAATATTTGACCTATTATTAAACATTTGAATCAAATGCATTGAATTGATATATTCTATTCTCAATTCGCGTTTTATCATATTATACAAATTGTTAATTTTATTTTATTGGAGTTTAATAGTACTAAGTATAAATTACTGAAAGCATACACATTTTAGAGTTGATGATGATGCAAATAAATTATTAAGATTACAATTTTATTTACAAAAGAGCATTGAATTTACGTGCTTAGCGATGTATTTCCTTCAGTTTCCGAAAAATTGAACCATAGATAATGTTTGAAACTAAATATTTCTAAAGTCCTTTCGATACTGGGTGAGTTAGGAAAGACGTAAATTATTTTCTAGAAAGGCTTTGAGTGCTGCGGGGGAGTTAAATTTAAAAGTCTACATTTTAATTTATCGATTCAGAAAATATCGTATAGTGCAACTAAAGATAATTTCATATTAACGTCATTCATTTACAGCAAGGTATATTGAGCATTCATGAAAACAATGAAAATAAAAATAATATAAGTTAGTCTCATCTTTCTAAAATAAACATGTCATTCCCATGAACACAATAGAATTTCTTACATAACTATGAGAAAACTCTTGTTGACAATGACATCTTCATGGAAAAAAATAATGGAAGGAAAACATAATTGTAAAATCTGTGAAAACGTTCGGAATCTATTATTTAGCATATAGATTAGCTGGGCCTCAATTACTTCATGAATTTTTAAAGCGACGACGCCTGCGCTTTGAAATGGATACACGTGGAGTGCCTAGGATTATCTAAAAATAGAGAAAGTTGCTACACTATTCCTATTTATGCTTCTAACTCAAATGGTAATTTAATGATGTGTACATTAGAAGACATATACGGATATTCCCTGAATACTAGTCTTTTTTCTTTTTTTTTGAGATAAGCCATGAGAAATATATTTCCTGAGAGTCTAATGTCTACTTAAGGGTTTATCATTTACGGTATATTGAAATTTATGGGATATGGTTCCATATTATAAATTTCATGAATTTCAGATGAATTTTTGGAGGACTAAGTTACATCAAAATTGACAAGAAAATTTCATATATGTTGCATTATGACAGTGTCTATGTGTCCCAAAAAAATCCAGCTATTTGCATCGAAATTTCGGTACAAATAGTCCTTATTTCAGGTCGTGCTATTCGTACCGAAAAAATCCGGCTATTCATACCGAAATATTCGTGAATGTGGCCCCAGGTTTATATTATTGAAAGCACTCAATTAAATATGATGTATAGGTTAATAATTTCACTGGAACTTGAAGATAAATTTCTTATTTGCTAAAAATCTTTTTGGAATTCGAATTGGATAAAGAGTGGAAATGTTTATTTTTAAGAGATTTCGCAAAAATAAAAAAAATGACTTGGAAGTTGTGTATAAACTGGATTAAATAAGTGAATTTAAAAAAAATGCATAAACTTTTCACAAAAATTTTACTCGGAGGAAAATAGATCGTTAAACGTAGATATTTAAAGCCGATATCTACTATCCTTTTGAGATTTTAGACGTAACAATATTTTTGTGTAAAACTGAAACACATCCAGGTGTTAAACTCGTCCGAACTCATGCGCATTGCCCACTGAAGTTTTGAGAACCACGCCGCCTGGCCGTTTACGTCAACATTATATTTTGTTTGAATGGTGACTCAAACATTTTTGTCTTTTTTTCTGATGAGAAAAAAACCTTTAATTTTATCCAAACTTAATATATATTAAGTGGTAGCTAATTAATGTTTCTTTGAAGATTGTCTACAATGTTTCTGATTTTATTAAAATATGATGTTACGTTTTCTAAAAGAAGGCGCATTTAAAAGATTGTAATAATTAATTGAATATGTGACTAACAATATTTATTTTATAAAATCAGAAAAATTACAATTTCGTAACATTTCCAAAGGAAAAAAATGAACTATCCTTTATTAAAATCGGATAACGACTTTTGTCTGTCTACACGGTAGAACAAGGTTCTTAAATTTGAGGTTATATTGATTTGAGTTCAAGGAACCGAAAATGGATAGAATATTAAATGCTGATTACATACGATTCGTTTAGCATACTTACGCCGTTTTTATTTTGAATTACAAATATTAAACATAACCTCAACTTGACTGAATGTATCATCTAATGGATATTTTATGGCCTTTATCTTTTTTTCGTTTATGTAAGATTATTCAGGTTTAATTTAAAATTAATAAATAAGTTACCAATTATTTTCCTTTAATAATTAGGAATAGGTAAATTCCTAAAATATTTACAGACGTTATTTGACATATTCATAAATTTTCGTTTAATATTATGGATATTTAAGTTGAACATTTTGGATGTTACAGAGTAATATCTCACTTTTTAATATCTACAGATACTAACTTTTAATACCTAGATTGCCGTCCATTAGTTAGGTATAAAATATGTGAACCCCGAACATCTATTATTACTATAGTTTTATTAAAATATATATTCTGTGAAATTATCAAAATAAGGTAATAAATAAAGAATTATGTAGAAATATAATACAGAATCTAATGGAATAGTAAATTATGTTCCTTTTAAAGAAAGTTAGGAAATTATATTAAAGTAACACAAGTATTTTATCTGGATTCAGTAGTACATGTAGGTTTAAGTCAGGCGGGTGTGCGGTCGTCCAGATTTCTGATGGTTCATAAAGTGCTAGCGCTCACAAAATTTAATCTTATGCATTAAAATCTAAAAAAAATATATGTGCGCGTCCACATGAAAAGGTCCCTTATCGTCGGTATGGACTTACGTATAGGTGCATTTATCGGGATAAATTCCCGGCATCTGGGCCCAAAATGAACCCTCTAAGTTGAAAAACGAGTCATAAAATGTATCTACAGAAAATATTTATAAATGATTTCCAACATTATACAGTGGAAAGAATATATTTTTAAATTAAGTTCAGGTTTTCATTGTTTCCTCCTACATTTAAAGAATCAGATACATACAAATTGTTACTTTTGAAGATATTATTGAGTCTTATTTTATTGTCATTAACCAAGTTTTCTTGTGTGGCGAATATTAATGAAATTGTGGTAAAATTGTGTTTTGTCTCAAATTACTGAAACCTAATCAATATTAACCCATATAGTGTAAACTATTATATATAATATTTATTTGTTTTATACATTTTTTGTATAAAACAAATTAATATTATATATAATACTTCACACTGTATATAAACTATATATAATTTTTCCGCCTGGGAAAGTGTACATTAATGATCGTGATACGTTTAAATATTAGATAGCTGACAATAACATGTGATCGTGTGTAGATGAGTGGCTTTTACTTCGGCTTATGCTGATAAGTGATCTACACTTTCAAGTGAAAATACTAACCTTTGTGCGATTCAGTTCGATACTTTATATACCCAATAAATATGGTAAAGATATAATCTAATGAAACATCAAAATTCCAAATCCCTTTTCGATTTAGATATTAATTAAAGCAGACGAAAACTCAATATCTGGAAGTTGAACTATGACAGATATCTAAGATATCCAAACCATTTTTCTATTTCCAGATAATAATGAGTTTTCGTTTGCTTTTACATCAATTTTTCTCAATGAAATATAATTTGGTTGAACCTACAGAACGATTTGTTAAGACAAGACATTTTATTGGGCTACCCATATTTTTGCAAAAGCACTAGAATTATTTGGTTAAAGTAGCAATATGGTTTTGTTGCGGGAAAATTGTTGTATTTCGTAGATATAATGAATGATGAAATATCTTATTTGTGGAAGAAAGAGCTAAAGTGAGAAAAATGAAGAATTTCAATAAAATGCGTTTAATTTGCAAAGAATTTACTTAATTAATCACAATCAAATATGATCAGGATAGTTCATGGTTGTAGGCGAAATTGTGATTAACCGAAAGACTTCTTAAATCAAATGGATTTTAATGAATCAAAGTATTTTTTCCTTCTAGCTTTTTCTTTGAGCAAGGCATATTTGGATTGATTTTGTAAAAAAAAATAAAGAAGCTGTGTTCATAATGCTTAATTCTAAAGTCTTAAGGAATCTAAATCCAAACAGCAAACACTCCTAATTGAAAAAATAGTCATAGCATTTCCTTGAAGAATAACTGACACTAGTCACATAGAAAAAAAACTTATTTTATTCAAACTACATTAAAAAACCTCACAGATCAAAACGAAAATATGTTGATTTCTCTGGTATATCAGCTGGCATCAGCGGTTGCGTGTTTGGTGGAAGCAACCAAATTTTTTCGCACAAGTAACAAACGGTGCTTAACAACATTTTCTTTTTGAGTCACATAAATGGCTTTTTTATGTCAACCACTGCTTTAGTAATCACAACCAAAATTTTGATAATTACAACCAAATTTTTGTACAGCGAATAAAAACTGCTCAATAAAGTTATTTCGTTACAGTAACATTATATTTTTCGCAGTGTATCATTAAGAAACATTCGATCAAATGACTGCGGAGGTCTTCCGCATCGTTTTTAATTATTTTTTCCTCTCGAAAGAAGAGCTAATAACCAAGAAAGATTTAATTTTTCACACCCGGTTAGTTGTCTTTGGTGTGAATGAAAGCGTCGAGGCGCAAACAATATGAAGCGAAGCACGAGAAAAAAGAGAACACTTTATTTTCTCAAATGACAACTCTTCTGCACGCTTAAAGATTTGAATTCTCGAATAAACGAATATGAGTCTGTGTGCGCCGATGATAAAGCTTTCATATCCGCACTGCATTTTCGCGTTGTCATTGTTTCACAAGCTGTGAATTTGAATATCCTATGTGATAGTAACTGGGTGTTTCTTGCTTGCAGCACCAGGGCGCCGCCCAGGCATTGGTGAGTAGCATGTCCCTCTGGTTCCCCCCTTTCTTGCTTCATCTGCTTTCTTTTCTTTGCGCTTTGCAATGTGCCATCTTTACGCTCTGATTGCATTGCTGTCGCTTATAAAAAAAAAAAAAAAAAAATTTCCCAATAATAATCAGAAGAAAAGTAGATTAAAATATTTAGTGTCTAGAATTCAGTTTACGCTTCTTCGTACGCTTATCGCATTTTCATTTTTATATTTCAAATATTTAAATGTAAGGTTAATTTAAATGTATAAATAGATTTTAATTAAACTAAGTATATCTCGAAATAGTCTTACTTTCTTCGGAATGTTGCACGGAGTAGAGAGTATAAAACTGATTATTGACGAATATAAACAGTATTTCCTTTTGTAGTTATTTGACAAAGTTTACTTATGTTAGAATTTTTGAAATTATAAAAGTTGTATATAGCTATGATAACAGAAATTATATTTATTTCAAAATTTCTTCTTGCATGTTGGTTATAATTAATTGCATATGTAATAACAAACAATTAGATTCTCAGTTGGATGGCTGTCTGGGAAAAACTCGTTTACATCCCACAATAAGCTGTGGCTCCCCCGAAGTTTCAGATAATGAATAATTGGAGCTAAATAATTAACGAGTTGCTGTACACCCTATTCATTTCGAAATTAATTTTATTCATGGAACTAAACCAAATTTGGAAATTTGGACCCTCACGTCATAGAAACTCTTCTTGTATAGAGTTGAGCAGAGTTTGTACTTACAATTTTAGGAATGCCTATACAAAAATGTGCTATGTAATTTCTGGGAAATTCTCTGAAAATTCAATATTGACAGTTTTGCCTAACATATTTTTGCCACTTGTCATTCAATTTACTTAATTAGCTACCGTTGTCCATTGAGGTACAAGTTCTATTCTGAAAGTTTTGAGACTTGAATTAATTTACATTAAAATTTGAAGCATACGCTTAAAGTTTTAGATGGTTCGATTTCTGAATATTCAAGATTTTATTAATTTCTAGATTTGTAACGCCTTCCTTAATTTTAAATCTCTAATTTTTATTAGAACGATAAAGGTAGAAATATCTTTCTACATTTTATTCCTTACTGCCGTTTTGATCAAATAAAAATAAAAATTTACGCCTGAAATTTTTATAGTGACATTTAAGATCGAAATGTTCTTATTATTACAGCAATACTATTGAAAAGTGTACAGTATAGTATCATGTTTACGACAAGAATTTATGCTCCTGTAGAATAGATATCACACAGTGGAGAACAAAATGTGTATCACGTATTTCAGAAGACTTCCCGATATTTTTCCAGTGACATAAACATGTGAGAAATATTATTACTGTATTCAGGTGAGCGGGTTTGTAATAAGAGGCTTGGAAACTGTAGGGTTTGTAAAGTAGTTTCGTACCCGTTTCGCAGCAAGGGAAGCCGCCATTTTTTATGTTATTTTTGTGAAAAATAGCATGCGCGGCATGGGACCCCTTGCCACGTAATATACTATTTCGAAAAGTTGTACTACTTCAGAAACAGAAATTTTCAGAAAAGAAGAGTTGAAATATTAAACATTACCACTAAATTGCAGATAATTTCTACAAATCAAGATTTGCGTACAAAAATAAGCACCAAGAATCCTTATCTGGAATAATCGTGTATTTTGGAACTTTCGTGGATGTTTGGCGAAAGTCTCAACCGATTTCAGTGAAACTTGCCAGCTGAATGAATAACCATTAAAAAATAAGTTTAGGCGTGATTTTATGTTAATACCTTGGAAACTGAGATTTAAAAAAAAATCTATAGAAACAACCAATTTTTTACCTGTGCTCACCTCTACATCCTAATCTATCAAACCGATTGGCACCAAATTACAACGAGAAGTTAGTAGCAACATATCCTCGATACATCTTGTAGGAATTTTTGATATCTTATATAGTTTTTATAAATTTTACGTCTTTAGTGCAAAAAATGAAAATTCAGACATGACATAAATGGTGAAATTTTGAAAACTATTCAAGGTATTGAAAACTCATCATTAAAAGTTAATTTAAATCGGTTAAATATGTAGATTAGGCTGCAGAGGTGAGCACAAATAAAAAATGTAATAAAAAAAAAATCAATAATATTGCATTTTTGTATCCAAACTTTTTGCGTAAAATTTGACCTAGAAATCTATGGAAACATGTTCTCGATAAGTGATTTAGAAAAATATAATATCCTTATCAATTTAAAACTTTAATTAATCATTTTTAATGTTAAATTATTAATTTTTTACCTGTACTCACCTTTACATCCTAATCTATTGAACCGATTGGCACCAAATTTTAACAAGAAGTCAGTAGCAACTAATTTTCGATATACTTTTCAAGAATTTTCGATGTCTTGAATAGCTTTGAAAATGTTAGGCATTTAGTGGTTATATCAGGCATTTTTTTATTCAAGAGGATGAAATGTATTGCGGATATACTTCCAAAAAGGTCACCCAAGAATATTGACTTCATACTTAGTCTAGGGGTTCCTTTTGCATCCCAGTTGAGAGTCCAAACAGGACTTTTGGCGCATATCAATATAAATTGAGTTATTAATATTTTTTGTTTAAGAAAAATATTTTATTTGGAAGAATCTCGAAAAATATTGATCTAAAATAAAAATGGTGTAGAAAAACTTCTTATATTAGTGGACAAAAACGATTTGAAGAATACACTCCGTCCCATGCCGGATTTAAAATGCCCAATAATAGGACTGCGTTGGAAAACGGGTTCGTTATGAGTAGTGGGAGGGGGTCCACATAGCACACTCCCCGAAAAAATCTGTTCTTTTCTTGGGACTTGTTCCAAGTGGCCAGAAGAAAAAACTAGGTTTGTCCTAGGTTCAGACCTATGCTTAGGCCTAAGTTAAAACATAGGCTCATATCCACCTACATTTTTTATTAAAAAAAAGGTTAATTCATTTTTACATGAATTTGATGAAGAATGTAGTATTTTTAACAAAAATAGTATTAATTAAAGAATCCAGTGAAAAATTGATAATTTCATAAAATTTCATAAAAGAAGTTGCACGTAATGCGCTACCTAGCGGTTTAATTCTGAACTATGATCCGCGGAACTGAGAAAATTAGTTCCGAACGAAGTCGCTGGGCTGCGCATTAGGTGCGACTCCTTCTCGCAAGAGAAATGAATCGCCTAGAAAATAACTCAGAGGTAATGTGCGACCACGAATTAAGCTTGCAATTGCATCGGCTTGTTGTTCTTGAAATCAGAAATATCATTTAAAAATATTTCTGATCATTTCAGATGTTTTTGAAATTATTTACAGCTGTTCTGTCAAAGAATAATACATAACTTAATTATTTATAGCTTCTCAGATATTTTGGGAAAAAATTTGAAAAATAAAATCATTCTTCACTTTTCAGCATGATAAAATTACATTCTTATGAAATTTTATGAAATTATCAATTTTGCAATGGAATCTTTAATTAATCCTATTTTTCATAGCAATATTACTTCGGACATAAACCTGTTTTTTTAACCTAGGTCTAAGCATAGGTCTAAACCTAGGACAGACCTGGTTTTTTCTTCCGGCCACGTGGACCAAGTCTCGAGAAAAGACCAGGTTTTTTCGGGGAGTGTGCTATGTAGCGGTGTGAGCCACATCCATCTCATCCTTCAGAATATATTTCAACTTATTTTTCCTCCCTTCTTGAGGCCATTCATTTGAAATTATTTAATATTTTACTAAAAAAGTATGAAAACAAAAAATATATGTTTCGATGAGATCTACAACTCTAATGCAAAAAATTTGTATCTCAGATCAATAGTTTTCGACATTTTAGAAAAAAGAACTAATTAAACAAAAGACAAAAATGTTAATAACTTTGTCTATATTAATTCATCTGCGCCAAAAATCTTGTTTGGACTTTCAATTGGGATGTAAAAGGAACCGCTGAGCCAAGTATCAAGTCAATATTCTTGGGTGACCTTTTCGGAAGTATACCCCATATTTCTATCAAATTTTATAGAAAATTAAGTATTGTTTAAGTTTAGTGAACCTAACTACTTTTTCCATGCATTACACATTGGGTTAAATTGACCCAATTGTTTTTTAAATGATTGGTAAATTTAAAACTTTCAACCCAATTTTAGAAAAAAAAATTCGCGAGAACCTAAAACATTACTGAATCAATTAGGATAATAATATTATGAGAAAATAAATCTTGGAATATAAAAAAAAATGTTAAAAAAATCAGTTTTTTATAAAAAAAAATTTTAATTTGCACATTTTTTATTTTCACTAGATGGCTCAATAATCCTCATACTAAGCTATGCATTAAAGCGACGGAAGGTTAAAGTGTAAATCAATTTAATTAATCTAATTAATTTGTTGTGAAAATTATTCAAAGCATTAATGTAATTTTTTAAGTGAATTAGTAATGTAATTTAAGTTAAATTAATTGAGCCTATCTATCTTATTTTTTTGTAATTACAAAAAAAATGAAATCCCACTAAAATCATCTCTGCTGCAAAAAATCAGCCAAGACAAATATATGCATTTGTGAAATCTAAGTTCGCGAGGTAATGTGGCAAAAAATTTTCATAATAAAATATTAAAAGAAACTTATTTATAAAGTGCCCTACAGAAATTTTTAAATAAACTTGGCTGGATTGAATTGCTTTTTAAAATTGGTTAAAAAATATCTGTAGGGCACTTTATAAAAAATTCCCTATATATTTTATTATAAATATTTTTCCCCAAATTACTTTGCCAACTTTGATTTTACAAATTCATATAGTATATGCGAAAGATTTTTTGTATGACAGATGTTTTTGTTGGGATATGTAGATTATATTGAATGGTTTAGAATTTTGAAAGACAAAAATGTAGAAATTCTGATTATATATAAAAGCGTTGCAGCTTCTAAGTTGGCATATCGAATTCCAATAGTAGACTATTTTTAGAGATGAAATAAAACTAGTTCACCGGAAAGTTCATGACTCCGCTTGTAATTGAGATAGGACATTCCCTTTTTTGTCGTTGTGTAGACGGAAGCGCACTCCAAAGAGTAGGCGGAAAGATACTCAAACGTTATTGTCCAACAGCTTTGAGAAACACTGTGCAAGTGTTTGAACGTAAAGAACGAGCGTCACGGCTATGTTTACAAAGGAAAGTGTTGAGGGAAAACTTACCTCAAATTACGGACTTACATCATTGATAAATAAAGTAAAATACAATATAATACTCAAAACTTCTGTAAACTACTGCGAAACACACTTCAGTTCCATAAGTAGTGGGTTCATAGCGTTGTCATGATTTCAATGTTTATAATGGACATTTCATCAAGAGTTTGGAATTCAATACTTAATTTCTTCTTGATTAATATTCAATTGGTGTCATATTAAATATAACTAGACATCATTCATAAATATTAATTTTGGCCCATTGTAAAATATTTGTAACCTTTCACTTTCATTGTGAAATTAAATTCTAATCAAAATAGAATTTAAATTCAGTATATTTACAACAATAACAAAAGTTAAGGAAATTTATAAAAAACATATAATTTTCCCAGATGAAGAATTTTCACTACATAAAATCTGAGAAGTTTAATTTATTTAATGTAAGTTTAACTGAAGAGACTCGTTTTTTACAAACTAGAACTGAAGTTTTGAAAATGGGTTTGCACATTTTTTGTTTAAATTTAATTAAAAGTTTAGTAAAGTCACATTAAATTTTGGGGTGTTATTTTCATCCCAAATTTGGTCAATATTTGGAGACAAATTCAGATCCAATGTTTCAAAATTTGCAAAGCAAATTACACAGTGTATTTAAATATTAACCCTAGACAGGGCCTGTGAGAGATTTGAGGACCCCAAATGGAAATCAAAGTACGCTACCGAAATTAGAAACGATGTTTTTTCGTCGACACCTTATCCATTATTTATTTTTACTTTCTGTATGTGGAACCTAGTCAATCCAATGCCTTCATTTTGATTCGTTATGAAGTGATAATTAGAAGAATAGCGCATGGGGTCATATAGACCCCTTGGGCCCCATGAATTACACATACGTGTAAATTTTGTGGAGAAGAGTAAATTTAATTTTTTTTCTTTAAAATCAATGTATTGCAATAATCATACAGTAGTGAGTTTAAAAAATATTTGCGTGCATGCTTTATAATTTTATGGGCTTTTGAAAACAAAAGTAAAAGTATTCTGTCGAACGTGCCACCGGCCTATATGCGAAGAACACCGAAGAACTTTTTGTGAAAATTCCATCCTTCATGATTGAGCAGGTTATTTTTTCACTAAAAATTTTTTTTATTATCGCTATTTCATTTTGTAAACAAACTATTAATATTTGTTCTTTTAAAAAAATGTTTTATTCTCTTTTCCTTCACTTTTTTGAAATTTCAATTTTCCAAAGTGTTTTAAATTCAATCTCGAAAATAATTATACTTTTTCAAAAGAATAAAACAGTGCCTATTGAAGTTTGATGTTTTAAAAACTTCTCTTCAAAACCCTTTTTGAAATTTTCAAATCGAATAATTAGGAAAAAACAGAGCTACTTTTTCCCCCAGAAAAGTAATTTTTCCGATTTTTTAAAATTTGTTTTTGTTCAAACATCTTACTGCTGGCAAATAGGATTTAGTACAGACTGACACATTAGGGGTCACATAAGCCCCACGGGCTACTTAAAGGTAAAGAAAAAATGACGGGCCCTGACTAGGGTTAAATCTGCAATAGAATATAAATCTTACCACATATGGAAATATTAAGAATATTAAACGAAAAATAAGAGATAACTTATAAAATTGATTGAAAAAAGTGTAAAATCGTCAACAATTTATAACTTCTTAAATCAACTAATTCAAAGTTCAAGAAACCTTGTTAATCATTGATCGTGCATTTCAAGAAAAAATATCTCTTTTTTGTAAAAAAAGTTATTCTATTTTAGTCTAACAAGTAAGCTTACGAATCTGTAACTCGCCGACTTCGATGAAACTTTGCAAATTTGTAGAACTAGGGAAAATAATCGACCCGTATTTTTTCATATCAACTGAGAAACAATTCTAAGCGTAGAAACTACCCCTCGTATATGAAGGGCGATCTTCACGTTTCAATCAGCGACATCGACCGACATGTCGGTTTAGAAAAATCCAAAGGTAGCAGAATTTAGTGAGAACAGAACTAAGTGAAAATTTGCAGAATCGGGGGTTTTTGTGATGGATATAAAAAAAGTTGAATGAAATAGAGAGCAAGGCCTTCCTTAAAGTAGCCTTGATACGTAACCTGACGTAAAAGATGTCACCGAGAATCGAGAACTGGTCCATTGTTCTGGCGGGCTTGAGCAAAAGAAAGTCGAGCGAATCCCACTCGGCCTCTTCGTTACATTTTCCTAACAGAGTGCTTTTGAAATGTTGCCAACAACGATAAACGCCTACATTTCTGCCTGATAATGTGTTTTTAAATATACTCAATAGTAGAGGGGAATATTTGATTTTCCATAAAAGGAAAAAAAGAATAGTTTTTATTACAGTCTGACAGTGTTTTCTCAAATATGATTGAATTCTAATTGTTGGAGGGTCCTAAACAATTGCAGAAACATTAACTGTAATAATTTCTAATAATTTCGAGATTTGATAATTATTACTTTCTGTATTTATAGATTGCAGATGATAAAAGAAACGAATCCAACAAGGAAAAGCGATAACCGTGCAATGAAGAATATACCAAATTTGTAAACAATTTTTACTTCAACGAGATAAAGGAATAATGATGCGTGCACTGCAAAATTCTGAATCGAAAGCTCGGCCCTGATCGTTATACTTGCTCATGCTTAAACATGAATTGACTATATATAGCGTAAAGATGAATCTTAATGTTCCATTCTGATTGGAGAAGCAATCTTTATGCAGAACTACCCTTCAATGCGATGCATTTATTTATAGAAAAAAGTTTAAATATTGGCACAATTGCTTAGTGAATGCTATACCTAAACTCATTATAGGGCAAGTTATACATTAATGTGGAAAACACAAGTACGCGCCTGTTTCATTGGAAGCGAGCCTCAATGACAAATCATTGATTTTTATATAAAAAAACATCCATCCACGCCTATGAGTCTGATTATACGTTGACGAGTTAATATAACTATCCCGCTAGATTTTTATACTCCTGGCGCTACAAAAAGAGGAGAAAATTGATTTTGGTGCAAATGTATTCCAAAAAATTTCGGGCTTCGCCACATGGAGAAATCTACGGGTTTTGTACAATATTTAGAGAGCCGTATCAAAACTATAATCTCACCTTGATACGATTCAGATTTACTAATTTTTGCTTCCTCATAGAGGAAGCTTAGTGATTGTAACATTTCCCCAAATTTTTAAATTCATTTAATTAAACCTTCCTCAATTTGAAAATGTCTCATTCAATGTTCTGAGCAATTGTCTGTATATGTGTGCGTGTGTGTGTGTGTGTATGGGGATGTGTATGGATGTCACACTTTTTTGTGAAAACGATAACTTGAAAACGGTTGCAGATAAATTGATGAAATTTCGAGGGCTTATTTTCACCACTGATACCTTGAACCTGACCAAAGGATTTCCAAAAATATTTATTGCATTTTTTTGCAATCAATAATATTTAAAAAATTGGTTTTTAGAGTCAAACTTTTTTCATTAACATAATTCAAGGTTGATGCAAGAATATAAAAGATTTCTTGGTTCGAGACGAATCGATTGACCTGTAATAGTAATACATTTTATTAAAGAGTGAGGATGTTATCGTCATTTATATTATATTTAAAATCGATTTTTATAGTAAAAATTGTTCATTCTCATGAATAGAAAAGACTTTTTGATCATAAATTGTCAAATAATAATATCATAATTGATAGCACTTTTCCCATCCTCTTGTTCAGCTCGAATAGTATATTGTGTATCGACGGCGTAAAGAAGGCTATTTTGAAGAGCGCGAATTTGCTGCCCGAGCGAAGCGAGGGCGGCATTCACACGAGGCAAAATAGCTTTACGCCCTTGATACACACCATACTTTTTGTCCCCCTTCTTGAAAACAAGCATGTGAAGCAGATAGAGGATGTTTGGTGTACTTGACAATTTTGGATTATAGGTGAAAGGAAGAAATAGCGTACTTTGCATAAGGGAGACTATCGGGTCTAGCAATACAATTTTTTCAAAGATTTCCTCCATATTCTCATTTGCGGGGTGCAGTGTATGTGTAGCGGGCGTAAAGTTTTATGCAGCGGGCGTAAAGTTTCATGTAGAGGGCGTAAAGTTTCATGTTGGCCCGGCGGCGGAGTGCGCATGTGCGAACGTCAATGGGCTGGAAGCGGCCACATTACGCCTGCTTCATGTGCATGCAATGGCGCGTTTTCAAGGGGGGTCGGACAGAAAAATTATTATTTTGAACACATAATTCGATTTGTCTGATTTGTCTTTATATTTTAAAAAATTTTGGTATTATTTTGTAATTTCGTTTTTTTTTTAATTTCTATTTTTAAATTGATCAAATTGAAGACCTTGCTTTGTCTATTATTCAAAAAAATTACTAATGTTTCCTCTATGAAGAAGCAAATACATTTGCTAACGGGAAGCAACGTGCTCGTCAAATGAGCTAGAAAACAGCTAGTTCTTCCTAGTGTTTACGCTCATTGAGAAATACTCCGGACTAATAAATCCCATGGATTTACCTAACAAAAATTATGAACAATATTTATTTTAAAAATATCGGTTATCCATATAAAAAAAAGTTCCAGCTTAAAATAGTATTAATTCTGTAATTCTGATCGAGCTCTTTTCCCCACATTTGTATATAGACCTTTTTAAATTGAAGATCAAGTCATTGGCAACTGTAATTTGATAATTGTGAATTCCTTTTTATTAAATATTCCTTCGAGTTTGACGAATACATTTTCATCACATGTCTCGCGCTTCACACT
>CAKNWW010286907.1:3926-20325 GCA_932074435.1 Andricus kollari | reverse complement strand
GACTTTTTCCCTCTTTTTTCATTATGTTATTCTTGTCTCTAATGAGCCGAAAAGTGAGGTTTTTGGAAGTTTATTTTTGACTGTGAATCAATTTTTGCTTATTTGGCAATAAATTTTTCAATTTTTGCTTAGTTTGTGAAAGTTATTCATGGAAAAATGGATTTCGTTTCAATCTTAATTTAAATTAAATAGTTTTTCTTACCATTAAGTAAAATCATTTAAGGCCATGTGACGAGTAGGTCATGTGACCGGATTCCCACCTTACCGACACTTTTTTTATTTGTAAACTTATTTTCACACGAATAGCCACATCGAGTTGAAAATTTGGGATAATAAATAAGAAGCACTGAGAAAGGCGGCTCTGGTCCTAAATTTTTATAATTGTGAAAAAAGTAAAAGAAAATTATTTACAAAAAAAAAACTTTTTCCATAATTATAGAAATTTAGGACTAGAGCCGCGTTTCTTACTGCTTCTTATTTATTATCCCAAATTTTCAACTCGATGTGGCTATTTGTATGAAAATAAGTTTACAAATAAAAAGTGTCGGTAAGGTAAGAATCCCGTCACATGACCCATTCGTCACATGGCCTTAAATGAAGCCATATATCACTCACCTGTAACAAAAGAAATGAAAACTTTAGTTACTAAATTTTAAATATTGTAAGTTTGAAATGGTTAAATTTCAAACTATTATAAATTTTAATATTAAATTATTCCAATGTTCTAAGTCTGTAATTTAATTTAATTTCAATTAAAATTGTTGAACTTCTCTGTTTTCAGTTGCTACAATTTTATAAATGCTTTCATCTAAAAATGTCGGTAACTTGAATTAAATTTAAGATTCCTGAAAATTTATTTATGATTTCTATTAAGACTACAGTCGAAAATTGTGCGCACGACTCTTGTGAGCGCTACTAAAAATCACTGCTGACTTCAAACCACGATATTTCGGTGAAAAAAAAGATAGGGCATTTTTAAAAAACATCGAGCCTGGAATCTTATCTTTAATTCAAGCCAAGAAAACTTAAAAAATCTTCATGGGTACCCGAGATATGATTAAAAATGTTCAATCGTATCTAAGCTCAATTGTACAGTAATTGTGTCAATTGTGAGTAATTGAGCTCAGATACGATTGAACATTTTTAATCATATCTCGGGTGTTTATGAAAATTTTTTGAGTTTTCTTGGCTTAAATTAAAGATAAGATTTCAGGCTCGGTGTCGTATAATTTTGAGGTTTTTGAAAAAATTTCCCTAGGTCGTGCTAAAAGTTGAAGTTGAGGTAGAAAATTTGAGATAATCTTGAATTTTGTTATTAAACTTCTGACGTGCTGTACCATTTTTAGAAGGTCAAAAAAATATTTGTTGGGTACCACTAGACGTGGAATTTCATAAGCTTTCCAACTGTTTTTAAAAAAATGCCCTATATTTTTTTTTCACTGAAATATCGTGATTTGAAGTCAGCAGTGATTTTTAATAGCGCTCACAAGAGTCGTGTGCACAATTTCCAACGGTAGTGTATAAATTGTTGAATTTTGAAAGCATCAAAGTGTTGGCATTATTTTATTTTTGTGCAATGAAAGCGTTGGTAAAAATTGATTATTTCAATTTTTTTAAATGTTGCAGGTGTAAGTTTTTTAATTTTGAATTTCATAAGTAGTTCACAGGTATATAAATATTGAGAAACTGAGAAAACAGGATTTTAAAAAATTGGATCTAATACACTCAAAAAAAAATTTATCTTGGACCAAAAAAAAGATTTTTTTTATATATGTACATGCAAATTTGGTCGAATCAAAAAGATTTTGGGTAATTGATCGAAATGTTAATCGATTAAAAAAAAAAGAATGTTTTGGTTGAATCAGCCAAAATATTCGATTAAAACAACCGAAAAATTTGGTTTGGTCAACCAAACGTTTTGTTGTTCACATTGTAAGCATACTGACATACTCTATGGTTGAAAAAACAACAATTTTGTTGAATCAACTAAATCGTTTTCTGAGTGCAACCAGATCAGAATTGACACTGGCTGTACCGCTCCAGTTGTTAGCTGGTAGAGTGCCAGCAGTTTGCTAGTACAGAAAAAAGTTTTCATCAGAGGGTTTTTCAGCTTCATTAGTAAATTTCCACCTGAGGATTCGTATCTGGATATTAGGACCTAATATTTAGTTGCTAGATCCAGGGACCCGTCCGAAACTTTGGTTTCGTTACGTTATCCATAAAGTACCGAATCATTTGTTTCTTTTTGGTCAAGTTATGAGAGCTTGGAACAAAATTAAAAAGAAAATTATTATAATGTCATATTCTACCCGTGTGCCTTTTAATATATACATAAGGCGCATAAGGATTCCAATAAACGACTTTTTACAATTATGCGTAATTAAAAAGTTTCGTTACAATTTCGGTATTTTTAATAACGTAACCTAAATCTAATGAACATAGTTACGTTTTGGCAGTGTAGAAACAGAACAGAAATCACGGAGGTATTTTGTTTCGTTTCGGTTGAGTCTCTGGTTAGATTTTAATAACAAAATCTTCGTCCTACAGATAAATATCCAGATATAATATTAATTCTTAATATCCATTCTCGGTGCGGAAAAGCAGATTCTTTATCGTGAAAATGTGTTGCGTTTGCGCGCAGGATTAGATAAAGAGTTACTTTTATACTGGTTTTATTTTCCAGAGAACTGTAAAAAAGGAAGGAGTCTGAGACTCGAGCCTCGAACGTCTGCGGAATCGACACTAATGAATCGACGGGCAAGTTAATTACGTGAGTGCTGCGATCTGACGGGCGGAGTCGCGTGGAATCGGTTTCGTCTCGGTTGTCCCCCGAGAGTGTTTCGAGCACAATTTGACGAAGGGCGTGGTTTCAGTGACAAAGTGCGAGACTTGTCGGAGCCCTTGTGATATATCATGAAACACGTGTCTCGCATCTTCGTATGTCTGTTGCGAGAAACCTCGAAACTTTAAAAGAACCGCATTCTAGACCCTAAACGTCAAGTAGCATATTTTTTTAAATTGTTTACACGTTTATTAAAACTAAAAAATACTATTACTAAGCCAATAAGTAGTTACAAAAAGAAATATCACTCCCGGGACTACTACCCGTTCACTTTACGAAGGTCCCTTCAAAGTAGCTCTACATTTTTGGAAATTACTCGTGAAAGAAAAATAGAAAAAAAACACAGCTTATATTGTAATAAAGTTGACGTTATTGTGCATAAAACATGTCTACTAGTGGCTGACTAGCTAATAACTAGGGGATGGCCATACGATCTGGCTTGAGGTTAGCCAAACAAAATTACACTTTTGGCCAGGCCCAGGCCAGGCCACCTGGTTAACGTCAGGACTGGAAACCAGATGTCTGGTCTAGGCCGGGCCAGCGCCTGGAGATTTTTCCGCACGGGACATAGGACCGTGTTACACCGGCGAGCCTGCAGTAAGCCTGCCTACTATCGGCGGAAAAATTACAGGCATCGCCTTTGAAGCTTAACAACAAAAAAAAAAAGCTAGAGTAATAAGTAAATAGTCATTTGAAAGCTGAAAGTGTTTCACATAAATGAGCTTAAAGACGTTAATGTAAAAAAATTGTTGTACTTTACAGACTGAAAAATGTAAAAAAAAAAGTAAGGAATTTCGGGCACATTTAAGAAGAGTCAAATTTAGAGCATTATTTCTTATACCAGAGGCAATGGGAAAAATGTAAAAAAATTCATGAATATGAGGACAACATTTGTGGACAGATTGCAGTTGACAAATTTGAGAAATAATAAAAATTGTTGCTTAAAATTACAAAAATGTACAACTATACTATCTTCAGTTCTAATGAAGATATTAAAACGATTCAAACTCCAAACTGATAGACTCTGTAATTATTTACAATCTCCCGGAAGGATGTGATTGTTTTCTTTTCCTGAAAATCGCGATATTTTTAGAAATTTTTTTTGTTGGAAAGCAAGTGTCAGAAAGCAGCGGGGGTGCCTTTTTTTGCTGCCAACCGCTGGTGTCTTTCTTTGACCCGTGCTTCTATACTCTTGCCCAGACATTAACGCCTCTTCTGACCGGCAGCAAAAAAAAATGCATCCCCGCTGGTTTCTAACACTTACTTTTCAACCAAAAAGATGTCTAAAAATATCGCGATTTGCACAAAAAATTATATTTTGCTTTAAATTGCTTGAAAACTTTCAAAAAATACAATAGAGTAATAATTAACTATTAAAAACTTAAAATTTATTAGTTCCTTATTAATAATGCTAGGGGCCTCATTGATGCAAGTGTTAGTGTGCAGTCACAGCGGGAGCGTATTCAGAAGTAATAGAACCTTTCAAAGCTTCTGAATAGGTCGGCCATTTAACAATACCATCCTGATGTGACCTCGCCCTAACGGCCTAAACATTTCCATCAATCGGACTCCTCGCAATATTTATAGTGAATTTGGTTACCTCCACTGGTGTACTTCAAAAACACTTCGACCTGCTCCGAATCAGGTCGGAGTGAGAAGGAAGAAGTAAGAAGAACAAGTCCTTAATTATTATCCTATTGTATTCCTTGAAATTTTCCAAGCAATTCAAGCCAAAATACATAACTCATACTATGTTAATTACAAGAGATAGCACAGTCATCATGAACTGCATTTTACGTTCATAGTTTTCAATATATAGAAATTTATTTTTTACGTATGAATAGTCAAAATACAAAAGCATTTATGCAATTTTTTCAAATTTTTGACATTGTTTACTTCAAAGATGTCATTAGCGTGGTCCCAAAAATTGACTTTCGAATAGAGGGTATGACACTCTTCCATTTTGTGAGGTTCCCGGGAAAAAAATTACCTCCAAGTTTAAGCCAAATCAGTTAATACTGAAACGTGCGGTAAAGGCCCGGAAACCCTATAAGATAATATGGGGAAATTTCGGTTTTTGGAACAATGATACTCACGTTTCTGGGTTTAAACCTAATTTGCGGGAGATTATTAGAATTTCTTGGAAACTTTATAACGAATAATTTCCGCTAAACAGCTTTAAATTTTGACGTTCCCCACCACCCCTTTTGGAGTTCCAATAATGCCCCGAAAAACTGAAATTGACCATTTTTGCATCATTATTACTGTATCAGAAATAAATTGTATTTTTGCGATTTTGCTTTTACGAGTAATTTTAAAAAGTGCAGAGCTTTGGAGAATGGTTGTTTCTTGCACTTTTCGTTGCGACAAATTAGAGGTTCTGGAAGAATGCGATTAAATCATCCACATTTTATGTCAAAATCACACGAAAGTCTCCTGACAGTTGGTGTTCCTGGTCGAGGTTCTTTTTAAAAATGACCGATTTAATTGCTGACTGCTTTTGCGTATGGTATGTCTGAATATTACTGAAAGTCACGCGAACATTACCGTGTTTCTTAATTACCATGATGTGAAAAACATTTGTAGTTACTTTCGATTCTGGCGTATTGTCAAGTGAGAGCAGAATATATAGGTTGCAAAAACATATAGCGGGCATGCAAGAATAAGGGAATATGCTAATAATAAATGGGGTCTGATATAGAGATTATAGTATAATAAGCAGAGTAACATTTCCGAGAAGAGAAGTAATTACATTTTTAAGTTAATGACTGTCTTCTTATTATCATTGAAGTTGTCCGTGACAATAATGTTATATTCAGTTGTTTATCATTCAAAAGAATTTCAATTTTGTAAATTGAATTCATTCCAAATTCCCAATATTTAAATTTGATGTTCTATTCTTTAATATCATCGTTGACTTTTTTTTTAAGTTGAAAGTTTTCTATTTTTAATTGGAAATAATTGGTGATTTTAACTATTCTTAAAACAGAAAACTTTCAAACTCCATCCTTTTCATATTTTAAAACAATGTATTTTTTATAAAACTCAGTTGAAATGATTTTTTGCATTTTAGACAATGAGATTTTCGAAAACAAAAGAAATTTCAAACAACCTAAAATATTGTTTTAAATTAAGGGTAAGGCAAGAAAGTATGAAAATATAAATCTAAGAGATCAAGAGATCAAAAAATGTATTCTTTTTATATATAAACTTTACACGTTGCTGAAGGTCGCGTGACAAGACATGCGACTATATGGTACAACAACAAAATATTAAATATCTATTAGAAATATATGCAGATCACAGATACAAGTATTTTAAAATAGGAAAAAATGATTATTTTCACGAATTATTTGATATTGACTTTAGCGTTTTAAGATATCCTCTCATCTTATAGTAATATTGAGTGTTACTAAACATTTTTTTAAATGTCACTCAAAATTAGTGATTATTATTTTCTGTTATTTGGATTCAACGTTCATAAATAGATTTCTAACTATACTAAAATCTTCGTAAGTATAATATTAACAAATTTGTCAATCATCAACTCGAAAATATCGAACTATACTCTTGAGTTTTTTCTCTTTCTTAACTCAATATTGTGCTTTGATATATATAATTTACTGAGATAATTTTAGAACAAATTTATTATTAAAAGGAAAAGTGTAAATTGACTGGGACTTGAACTGGTCAACTTATTGGCAATCATGAATAAACTGTATAATTTGGAAGTAATTTATTGAAAAACTGTTCAATTGTGAGAGTTTAACTAACTAACTAAAATCGTTTAACTGCTAATAGGGCTCTAATTTAGAAAATTATACACAGTGAAAAAACTTAAACTTTAAACTTAACCATTTTTATTGTTTTAAAATATAACGATTCTTCTTCGAAAGCTTTCAATTTGATATTTCCACGGTTGAACACGTGTTTAATACCAGTTTTTGGTGATTTTCAACTGATTTAAATTTCAAATTGCTTAGTTTTGAAAACTCAAAATTGAACGTTTCTTATCTATAATAAGGCTCTTAATTTTATAATAGGATTTAAATCAATTATAAACCAGTTGTTATTACTGAATTATGAAATTCTTCCTTTTGGAACGATTTTAGCTTAAAAAGTTCAATTATGCATTAAATTGGATTTTGAATATGATTTTAGAACCTCTCAAATGATATACACAAATAAAAATGGTTGAATTTCAAACGCTATTCGTTTAAAATTATATAATTTAAATAGCTTCAAAGAGAAATTATCCAGTGTGTAATGCTTTTAATTTTACACTGTTGAAATACTGTACCTATCCAAATTAAACAGGTAATGTTGAAAAAAAAATTGAATTTCAAAACATACAATTTTCCAATTTTCAACTTAAAATTGACTAATTTACCAGTTAAACAATTATATGTGTCCAAACGGATACATTTTAAATGCTATATTCAAAGTGAATATTTAAAGCTAAAAATGTGAAATTATTTAATAAATGTGGAAAAAGGAAATTTCATCTCAATTATTTTTGGAGTTATAATTCTTCAATTAATGAAAGGATGGTCAGTAATTATTGTGTTTGGTCCTAAAATCAGAAAATGTTTTTTCTTTTGGAAATAAAAACCAACTAAAAAAGATTTTATTTACACACCAAAATCATTTTCTGATTCTGAGCTCAAAAACAGCCTATATTGATCCTGCTTCTTTGAAAACATATTTCTTGGCAGAATAGTTTAGAAAATTACCAAATTGTAAGTTTTCCAGGGCCTTTTACAAAATTACATCAGCACATTTTAACAATCACATTTATACCTTTTATGATATCCAGGGTTTCCAGGCTCTGTAGCAACATTAAATTTTCCAAACCAGCTCGTAAAACGAGTTACACAAAGGAAAATCAAATTTAAAATTATCGAGATTAGCAATCAGCTCAGCAGGTGACTGAATGAAGGAAGGTTTTTAAATTATCTGAGGAGAAAAACGATATGTTTATGTATACGTGAAGATTGCATTCCTCTGAATCATAGTTTACAAGCTTCTCCTCGTTTAAATACCGTTTTCTCCTTTCATCGTATGCAACACAATCGACGAGTGGCGTTGACAAGATTTTTTTCCGTTCGAGTAGCGAGTACTTAACGCGGACACTGGTATGCAGAAACAGAAGCCCTGAAATGCCGAGCATATGACGGAGGCGAAAAGGGTGAGTCTATTTTAAAAAAGAAATCATTTTTTCTCCTCGGGAACAACCATCTTAGAGTGGTCATACATTACCCAAGTATTTTGGGTTCCCCAGTAACGCGCCTGATGAACTTTAAATGAGCAGTCTCGCATTCTTGAGTAGCTCGTGTCGCACTCTTTCAACTACGATGAACGAGTGCTCCTTACTTGTTTCTTTTAATCAAAAACTGCCTATTTCAATATAAAAAAAATAGAAACTTGGAAAAGAGCAAAATAAAGTAGAATCTCGATCTGAAATTTCCAAGACTTGAAAGGTGATTGAATTTTCAAGTTTCTAAGAGTCTATAAAAAGTGCGATGCTTTTTTGGATCGATATATGTTTGAGAGATGTTTTCGCAGGAGTGCTTAGGTAAGTTAGAAAGTTAATTAATCTTATTTATTGCTCGAGAAGCTAATCATGTCCTGCTCGTCTCTGGAGACAGTGCTTTTTTCACCTTGCCATTTTCGCAGTGCGAATCGACCTAAGAATAATAAATTGTTTTATCTTGGACATTCTTTCCTCTATCGACATCGTTAATCTCTCTAATCCGGCGAGCTTTGACTTCTGGTATTCTCGTGTGTCGTATTAGGAGAGATCAACTATAGTAATTTGTTGTTCTCGCTTCGACGGAATAAATTTCCACGTACTCGTTTCTCGGATCTGCGGGACATTCCTCTGGAACGTTACCGCGAACCCTTCTGTGACGCGAGTCATGGAAAATTGCCGCACGTTTGCCTTGCAAGATTATTAACTCCAGTTCCGCTTCCTTGGAGAATTTTTCCCTCCAATTTGCTTGAAATATCAATATAATAAATTATAATTTTGAAAAATCAAATTCAAGCAGGAAAATCTAGTGCCCCGGTAGAAATTGTATGTAGTACTACCAATGATAACTCTGTTCTAGACTGGCCCACTACTGGCGAACAACTGGCGCGGTATTAAAATACCACTGTTCTAGTACCACTGGTACCGCTCAGACTAAAAAAAAAGTTACCATGGATGACCTGGATGATTCCATTTTGTCAGTTTTTGTTGCAACTCCCTTAGGACACGAAAATCAATTACAATTTTATACTTTTTACAGTCGTTGTTTAGTGCAAAATATTGATGATCTTTTAAAGTAAATTTGTAAATCATAATTTAATGATTTAATTTATTAATTTTGTATAGAATGTATAGAATTGATGATCGAACGAGGAATGAATGAAAAATAAATATGGTGCGAGATTCGCGATCCGATTTGTCAGAAGGTGAATCGCATGTTCAAAATCAAACTGCGAAATCGAAGGAACTCGCCTCACCGGTTCTAGCGAAAAAATTAATACGTGACCCGCGCAGGCGCGCACCTTTAATAAAGAGTACAACACGCAGTAAAACGCAAGTGTGTATATACGAGAGACAATCCGTTGTTCAAGAAAAAACGATCGGCAGGTACAGAACCTGATCCGGCTCCCCAAAGGCCGCGACGATTCCTCGTACTGGGAAAGCCATGTCTTCCCACTACGATTCTATAGTCGTATAGTCATATAGTCTATGTTCTATTACTGTATTATGTTCTCCACTTAAAATCAGATAGAAATCTTTATAAATCAAACTAATTTAGTAATATTATATTTCTTAGTTGAAATAAATTTGGACATCTAGATTGCGTACACAATACACGTCAGGATCGTCAAATCAGAGTCAAATAAATGATTAAAAAAAAGCTTTTTCTAATTTGTTTAATTATGTTCATAGAGTATAGCTTCAGCCTACAAATATGAATTTTCAATGAAATGGTCAAATTTTTAAACAAAAAAGATCTATTTTCGAGCATAAAAAGTTGCATTTCCAACCAAAAAGTTGAATTTTTAAGCCAAAAAGACGAATTGTTCAGAAGAAAGTTGAATTTTTAATCCAGTAGGACGAATTTTCTATTTAAAAAGACAAATTTTCAATATACAGTAGAATTTTTAACAAAGAAGTTCAACTTTCATCCAAGTAGTTGAATTTCAACAACAAAATATTTTTATTTTAAATCAAAAACAGTCGAATTTAACCAAAAAAAAAAACAAAATTCCCAAAGAAAAATGTAATATTTGGAATCTCAACCAAAAAAGATGTCCAAAGTTCATATTTATCCCCATATATTTTTTTAATTTTCTGCTTAAATAAAGAAAGTATTTCATCACTTTTATATGGGCTAAACCATTTTTCAACTCGGGAGAGTTTTTTTACTGAAAATTTAATTTTTTAATTTTTTTCGTAAACTATGCAAGATATCACAAGAGAGCAAAGCGTATTTTTTTCAGAACTTTCCTAGATATGCAAATTTTTATATTGACATTTTTTCAATCTAATGTAGTTTTCCAGAAAAATGCGAAAATTTAATTGGCAAAAAATATAAATATCAGTTTTTTGTGAAAATCGACTTTTTATATTTTCAAACAAATCGACAATATTTTGATCATTTTAAACCTTTATTAATTTTCTGACATATTTCAAAACAGGACAGTAAATGTCACCAAAATCTGAACAGATGATTAGAATATCTGAATTAGGTCTAAAACTATTTAAAAAATTAAAAATAGTTTTGTATTTTTTGAAAAATAGGCTTCAAAATGTTGTTTCTAAAATTGGAAAAATACGTGTCGTCTAATTTTTTCTAAGATATAGATTAGGCTAATGGCATGCAGAATTTTATGATGTTTAGACCTATGAAGCAGGCAAACATGTTGGTTTAATAGTCTAATGCAAAAACATTGTGGTAAGACACCCAGTTATCGCCAAAACACCAGCTATCTACAATTATTCCTACTCTCAAAATAGTGAAAATGTATTCCGAGAATCATAAAAAAATTCGCTGACTCTTTTAATTATTTCCAGGATTGTCTTGAAGCTTATAATAAAGGTTATACGAAATTTTGAGAAATTTTTGGCTTATTCTAAAGTCTTTAGCGCAGTCAAGTAAAGTTTCGACAACTAATTGTTCCGTGCAGATATCAATAAGGATTTTTCCAGTACTGGGCCAGTACCCTAAATAGTCCAGCACAGTACAGCATAGTATAAAATTTTCATTCAGACCGTTTGAATTATAAACATTATCGTTGGAATTTACCCACTGCTTGCCAAATAGGACTAAACTTTTTTATTTGAATGATCAAAGCGAGTGAATGACGGATTGCGAAAAAAGTGTTTACTCGAGCGATTAAGTCGAAATAGAAGAGATAGTTGCCAGGTGAGTGAGTGCCAGGTTTGATGGAAATGGAAGAAAGTCCGATGGGATATCGCGCACGCGTTTCTCCGATCCCTATACTGTCCGCGCGATTACGCATTACACACGAATCAGACATGCACATGTATTAAGCATGTATAATGTATATCTGTATACAAATATAGATTCGTAATACATGTATTCGTAACGCACGTGGAAATGTATAGTACGTATTATGTGGGAAACGAGGAAATCATGGGAAATTGTAGATGGCAAGGTAGGCATAATGCAGAGCTTGTTGTACTCCACAAGCGCATGCGTTGGATTTTTACATACACGTGGAAATTGTAAGGAATGTGTGTATCACTCTGTCTCGTAGCTTAGGGTGAATTCAATGTATAGGTATACGAGAGTACGAGTTCACGAGAGAAAGGCGGTTTGAGTTTTAATTTATGTCGGAACCTAGGAAACTGCGGGGATCAAAAAACTCCTCGACCTCAACATGTGCCGATGCAAAAAAGCACAGCCGTTATAATTTATACGCTAAAAGGCGTCTATTCGAGCCATGACGTACACTGATGTCACGTGGCGACCAGCATTCGATGCTATCTAGGTAGATAAAGAATCGAGAGAATATTTATAAATACAATTTTGGGGATGAAGACTTAGAAATTGTCGAAAATGGCGTTGTTTTATATTTCTTAGATTGGAATAACAAGTAATTTTCCACCTATAAGTACACAAAGTACACCTAAATCCAAATCCAAATATGTACAGACAACATTTCCTTCTCTATCATTCAACTTTATTCACGCACATGTTTCCCTATCCATATAGTTCTGAACAAAGACAACTGAATAGCAAAGCTGTAGTTACAACTTCCTGCCGTTCAATTTAATTGATTCTCCAATCTGAGAATCTTTAAGTAAAATTCAATTCTCCTCGATCCAAGGGAAAAAGCAGAAATCTTTCAATTATAATTCCAAAGTTACTAACGAGCGTATATCCGAAGGTCGCTGAGCGAGTAGCCATCATACAGGCTTTTGAAGTGTCGTCTCGAGTAAATTGGCGGATCCAATCGTTCCGACTGACCCTATAGCTTCGGAGTGGTGCCTCTGAGGCTAAGACAGAGACAAGTCAAGAGAGAAAGAAAGATGGAAAGAGGAACCTGCAGCCTACAACCTGCATCAGCCTGCATGAAGCGAAAACGAGCATAGCGGAAAAGGAAGAATAAAAGGAGCGTGTCTTTAGCGGACGGGTCGGCCAGATCCCGCCTGGACGATAACTGGAGGACACATCGGCACCTCGACGCGACGATCATAAAACTTGGTCAGGTAAAACGCGGTTCTTTTGAAAGCCAGTTGGAAGGACGGACGGGAGCTGGTTATAGGTTAGGTATTATAGTCCGGACGACTACTTTTGTCCGGGTCTATCACGAGGGTGCACGTACCGTACATGTACCTTCGGGGTGGTCCATGCGACGACATCGGTTCATTAATCGACCAGATACCGAACTATGGTAGTATGGTAGTATGGTAGTATGGTAGTATGGTAGTATGATACCCTGAGAAAATATGCGCTTTACGATCCTCGATGAGCCTATGGGTTCTCTGGGCTTAGGTAAGAGACGACTCCTGAATTTTTAGTATCTTGAAATCCACGCGCGACCCACATCCTGCACTCATTCTTCCACCTCGTCCATTTGTCATAATGTGTGCTATTATAGAAGACATGCCACCTTATTTATTGGTTTGAACAACACCGGTGGTGTCCCTTGGAATTATCATAACATTGAACACCTGTCGGTTGGAACGGAAAATTTTAGAAGTTAAAGCTGATAAAAGTCCTTTTAGTGATCAACTTTTAGGTGGAACTACTATGCCATTCTAAATCATAATTATCATTTGCAATCCGAAGCCGATCAATACTTACTAAAAACATTACTACTTAAAAATTTGTCAATCCCAATGATGTTTGTTAATGAAAATACATTAACTACCATAAATATCAAATGTTTGTCAATTGTTTTCAATATTATGGTGATTTAACGTCAAACTTATTATTAGACGAATTCTTTATCTATAGATAAAAGCTAAGAAAATTTTTCCAAAAGGTAAACAAAAAATCAAGCTCAGAATAATCTGTACTAGCAGTAGTAGTAGCAATGAAAATGAAAGATTGCCTGATCAGAAAAAAATGTACGTGAAGATTATAAAGAAATCTTAGACAATGTTGTGCAACACTCATCGCATTATACCTTAAAACAAATTTGGCTTTAAGTACAAACACTTAACTGTTCGCGGTTTCTAAACTAACTTCTCATATCTGTTAAGATATTTAATGATAACCCAGGTACGGGTTCCCATCCACAGAATTCTTTTATTTTCACTATTAGATAGAAAAATGATGCGTTCCAAATTTCAGCCAAATACGTTAACATTTACGCTCGCGCAAACTACTTTAAGTTTTCCATTAGATTTACAGGGGAGAAAATGTGCAAAAATGAAAACTCGACTCAACATTTTCAGTTTTTGTCACAATCTTTTGTCCACCGAGATCCGTCATATTGTACTAAAACCAAAAAAGTAATGGAAAGTAAAAATAATCAAGAAAGGTATTTTCTATAATCATCAACAGCAGGGGTCCAAATATTGTTAAGAAATCTTGTTAATGGCTAGAAAGCAAGCACTAATGCTAAAGATTCCAAATTTGTAAAAGATAAAAAATGACAGTCGTTAAAATTTGAAACAAATTAGGTATTCTCCATTCAACCATGAGCTAACTTAACTTCGTTGAGTGCTGAGGGGAAAACAATGGACCAAATGCATAGGATTTGGTCCATTTTTGCCTTATTTTGATAATATCTTCGTAAAAACTAATTTCTTCTGTTTAAGTTTTGTGAAAATTAGCTTTTATTTTTTAAGAATTATTATGCATTTGGTCCATTGTTTTCCCCTCAGCACTCAACGAAGTGAAGTTGGCTGCTGATTGAAGTGAAAATACCTAATAGTAATGTCCTCATTTTTCAGGTTGCAACAGATGTATTAATTTAAATAGATTTAAAACATCTATTGTTAAAAAACTTCAATCTCCTCGGAAAAATAAAATGCCTTTACTACTTTTGTAAAGTTAAAACCCTCGGAGAGTACACCTCTTCGTGGTGAATCAAAATTTTAAGTTTCATAAAAACATACTTATACTTAGCGGTTCACGAAAAAAATGGAATTGGTTACAAAACAAAAAGTGTTAAATATTTACTTTTTACAATCAAGAAAAACGGTTTAAAAGTTTCTTAGGTGAGAGATCGTACTTTATTAGAAAAATATTGTCAATTTGCCGTGCTCTTCAAAAAATAGACTTATTTGACAGTATGAATTTGGCGTTCTTTAGGTTTCAAGAAAATGGAGAAATGAGCGATTACAACAATTTAACAGTGATTAATATTATTGAATGGTATTTACTTTAATAGAACAATTGTTCTATAAATAAACGAGTTAGGCATTACCACCTTTGGCACAGTTGCTGAACTCTATTTTTTGTAATTTGGCACCATATTCGTTTTCGGCGTTTTCCACCTAAAAATATTTCTCCTGATATAAAATTGTGAGGTCAGTTTCACCCCGTGTGCACTCCGAGGCTTAAAATAAACTTAAAATGCGAAGCAATCATTGATATAAAGATAAAGTCAGTTACTTTATCATCATTTTCGACAACTTATTATCTTTTACAATGAACATATCGATGAAACTTGGATGCTGATTTTTAAAACATAATTAACTTTTGAAATAATATCTGGCTTTGGACTTTTAGAACTTCTTTCTTTTATAATATCCTGTACTCTGAAAACAAAGAAAACCGGGTGTTTTAAATTACATGTTTCTACGGCACTTTTGAAGTAAACCCACTAATATTCTAGTCCTTTTTTATTAGACAGACTCCGTGAAATTCATAAACTGAAATACATTTAAATTCCTAACTTTCCTCAACCAATTCTTGCTACCATCTATAACCATTCGACTATACTTCTAAAAAGGTCACCCAACCATATTTACTAATACTTCCTAGGGATTCCTTTTTCATCCCAGTTAAAAGTTCCTACAGGATTTTTACTGCAGATTAACAGTGTCAACACTTTTGCCCTAAGATTCATATTTTTTATAAATTTTAGTAAATTTTTAGATTTTTCATTGAAAAACTTATTAAATTTGATAAAATATTAATTGCTTTTAAAGGGCGGATCTTGAAAAGTGATGAGAAATGAGTTTAAATGTGTGTTTCAATGGGATCTACAACTTTTATGCACAGTATTCTTGCCTCCGATTAATATTTTTCGCGGATGAAAAAAAACAACATTTTTTTTAAACAAAAATTGTTATAAATTAATTTCTATTTACCAGCACCACAGACCAGTTTGGGACTTCTGATTGGGATGCGAAAGGAACCCGTAGGCCAAGTATCAAGTCAATATTCTTGTGTGACCTTTTCGGAAGTATACCCAACTGTTCCCCGAGAATTCAAATTTAATCTCATATATTGTATTAATACCAGCTGAAATTATGGACTGCCAATCTTTAAGAGTCGTGGTAGTCGGTCAGAAAATTCATTGATAGCGTTCTGAATTGCGAAGGGGTTCCCTGTTTCTTCAATTTTTTTTCTCCAGTGTCCAGCTGACACGTGACGAATGTCTTGCCTTGCCAATCGTTGTCGACAGATCTTACAGCTTGCGGTTTTAAAGAGAGGTAGAAACACAGAGTGACTGAGAGAAAATCAAGTCCTTAAAGCGATACAGAAGGGGAAAGACAAAGTTGATGAAACGGCACGGGACAACTCTCCTCTCAGTTGAACATTCAAACTTTTAACGAGGGCAAAAACTGTCGAAAAATCGACTTGTAAGTGGGACTAAGAAAAAAAGAGAAAAAGTGTGCAGTAAAAAAGACTTAGGGTTTCGAAGGGTATACTCTTTTATGCTACATCTCACTTTTACATTCGCAACGAAAGCTCGTCCTAATAAAGTCATAAACTGTTTACAGTCAAGAAATTGTGGGACGCAAAGATTTAAAGAGGGAGAGAATAAAAATTAATGGTGTGTTATTCTTAATGTGTTTCATCCTAAACAGATACAATGCAATTCAATCTAAGAATATCTGAGCGAATCGAG
>CAKNWW010286845.1:0-11261 GCA_932074435.1 Andricus kollari | reverse complement strand
GGCCAACATATAGCACGTCCATTCCAAGACTACAGTAGGCACACCATGTGTGATCATCGCAGCCCTGATCACCTCTCCAGAGGTGTTGTTAAAGGCTCCTTCGATGTCCATAAAGGTTCCAATCGCGAGGCCTTTCTCGTTTAGTTGTTCTTCAATTAGGTTTACTGGTCCGCTTAGGGCCGTCTCCGTCGAGTGACCAGCCCTATAGGCTTAATTATTATACCATTAAGCCGTTTCCCTTTCGGGGTAGGCGTGAATTGCTCGGTTGTAAAGTAGTAGTGTGTAGATGGGTATATAGGTATAGGGTACATAGGTATATAGGTGTAAGTTATAGGTATTTGAGATTTATCTAGAATTCTCGTGTTATTTATTCAAATAACACGTTCATTTCACAACACTGCTACGACCCAGGTTGCTGATTCATCTCTCTATCGATCACTCCACATGGAGAGCCTCAAAAAATTGCTATGTGTGGTTCCCACTTGGGCCCATTAGTATCCAAGGTCTTTGTTTCAGGCGTCATTCACTCTACTCACATTTTTTTTATAAACTATTTGTCGCTAAACTTTTCTGTCCTGGCATACTACTGTAGCTTCCTTCACGCCCATGCTTTATTCATGCAAGCTCTCGTGTTTCTATGGCTTCTTATGTCTCTTCGGATTAATGTTTCATTCACAGATTCTACCGATTCTTTTGGCGGTCTACCTCTGGGCATTCTGTCATTTACTTTACCTTTATACACCTGTTTGGTCAGTCGTTCATCTTTCATTCTTTCAAGATGTGTGAACCACCTTAACTGTGTGTTTTCCCGCATATTATGCGCAGAGGTTTCATGCCAATCGCGTTAACTTTACTCTTGTCCTTTTCTTGACATGTCCACGTCTCGCTACCGTATAGTACAGCCGGTACAAACAAAGTATAATATATGGTCATTTTAGATTTTTTTAAATTGTTTTTATGACTGAGAATGGACCCTGCTCTACCGATAACCTTCATACCCTCATTTATGCGCCTATCTAACACCCCATCTATTTTTCCGTCGCTAGTGCATAGGCTACCTAGATATACGTATTTGTCAACTTGTTCTAATCTATTATCATTTAGGACAATGTTGCACATTGTTTTCTTGCGTTTTCCTTCAAAAAACATTACCTTAGTTTTATTTACGATAACTTTGAGGCCCATGTTCTTCATGCTTGTATTCAGTTTATTCAACATTCTTTGCAAGTCCTCGATTGATTCTGCCATAACAATCTTGTCATCTGCGAAAGCCAACCCACGCACCTTCACTGTTCCGAGATCTACAACTTCTTCGCCGAAGAGGGCCATCTTTAGACACTTTTTTTCCTACTCTTAAGCTATTTTCTGTGATCTGTCTCAAACTAAATATCTGAGCTGTACATGATCTTCCTGGCATAAATCCACTTTGGACATTCCATATCTTTTCTTCTGTAATTTCCATTATCCTACGAATAAGTATTATTGAGTATATTTAACTTACGGTACTTAGTAAGCTTATACCTCTGTAATTATAAGAGTTGTTTTGATCTCCCTTTCTTTTGTATATGGGTACGATAATCGCGTTTTTCCAATCATCTGGGACTTGTGCCGTCTCGATACATAAATTTATCAATTCGCACAACCTGTGAGGTATGTACTTGCTTCCGTATTTAAGAATTTTAGCGTTAATACTGTCTACACGAGCAGCCTTACCATTTCTTAAGTTCTTAATTATATATCTAACTTCAGTGACACAGACTTTCTCAATTGGGGTTTCTAATTCATAGTGCTCCATGTCGCAGTTCTGTTGCCCTATATCTTGACCCCATATTAATTCTTTGAAAGAGTCTTTTGAAGCGTCTACTATCCCGTCTGTATCATATAGTATTTCATCCGAGGGGTCATCAATACGTGAAGTCAGATGTACACCTTTGCTGAAGTCACTGGCGTGAAGTCACTTGAATTCACATGAAGTCACTGAATTCACTTGATGTCAGTGTACACTCCATCGTTCGAGTTGTGAACCTCTCGATTTCATCTTTCCTGTTTCTCGTGCTCACAAACTCTATATTTTTACTTTCCTTCATCTCTTCAAATATTAGTTTCATGGTTCCTTGAAAGTGGCTTTGTAATTTCTTCTCTTCTGTTCTGATTTTATCTTTACTTTCCTCGACTAGTCATTTGACTTTCCTCTTTTTGTGTCTGTAATCATTTTCAAGCCTATTTCTCTCCTCACCACTAAGACCTCACATGTTTAACGTTCTCTCGAACGCTTCTTTCTTTTCTTGTTGAGTTGCCTTAGATTCATCATTCCACCATGCACAACCAGATTTTCTTCATACAACCGCCGTACTACATACTTCAATCGCAGTTTTAACAATGATATCCTGTAACATAGTCCACGCGCCCTCTATATCTTTAATGCTTCTAAGCGCCTCCCAAGTAGCCTCACCTATGCGTTCGTTTATCTTATTCTGAAAATCTATACGCACTTCCGGTTTCTGTAAATGTTCAATCATGATTTGCTTTTGTTTCGTTTTTGTTGTTTTCTTTCTTCTCCATCCCCGCCCTAAGTTTATTTTGGAAACTAAAAGGTAATGATCAGTATTGCATTCGGATCCCCTCATGACTCTTGTATCTTTAACTAGTTCCCTTAGTCTTTCATCCGCAATAACGAAGTCAATTATACTGCGGTTGTTTCCTTTACACCAGGTGTACGTGTGGATCATTTTATGTCGAAACCAAGTATTTGTAAAAAGTAGGCCCTTTTCTAAGCATAAGCTAACTAACTTTTCCCCGTTATAATTTTTTCTTGGATCCCCGAATTTACTTAGTACCCTTTCTGTGTCTGTGTCTTGATGTTGGACGCCGACTTATCCGCTCATATTTCCTAGCAAAATTATTCTTTGACCTTGACCGCAAGAACTGATTGTATCATTTAAAGTGTCCCAGAAAGCGTCTTTGACATCCCTCGGGTCACTATCAACTGAAATGTAGCACGCTATGATGAATAATCTTCTGATTCCTACCTTCATTCTAGCCCGCAACAATCTGGGAGATACAAAATCATGATCTTTGAGATGCAGTCTTGCTTTGTCATTCATAATTAAACCAACCCCTTGACTACCATGTGATTCACTACCTACTCCTGACCAGATTTCAAAACTGCCTTTCAAGACCCCATTTTCTATGTTTCAACAATCGCGACCCTCTTTCTCCGTCTCAGGTACACATAAAATATCTAGTTTCCTTACGTGCATAGTTTCTCGTAGTTCTCTTACCTTAAGATCATTCACTCCTCTAGCATTCCAAACACCCAGTCTCCATTCATCGCCTGAAACTCGACCTTTACGTTTACCGTGTGTATGCATTTAATGTTAAATATTCATAGTTTTTAATTATTTTATTATTTTTAATGTATTAATTGATTCGAATGCGATATTTGCTTCTTCTAGGTGAAAAATATTGTGGCTTGTGAATTACAGTTGTAGAACTCCAATTCCAAAACCCAGACTTTCTCTTACATACGCGCATCTTTGCTCCAGTTTACAGTAATTTTTAATATTAAATGACTAAAAATAAAAAATTGCCACAATTCACATTTCAATCATAGTATTTTGAATAAATCTGGTTTCATTAATAAATTCTAGAAGCTCATACATTTTCTTACTTTCTCAAAAATATGTTCGGTAATTGTTTACTTTGGTGATTTTTTCGAATTTTTGTACAAATAGTTTTAAAACCTTCTCCAAAACCATCGTTCTACTCCAAAAGTTGAATATCAGTCAAGAAAGACAAAAAGCATTTGTATTTTTATCTAAAAAAAACAAAAATAATCAAAAATGTTTTGCAATAACTGATTTTTTCTTAACGCTTTGCTTTTTCCATGGATTTATAATGAAATATAATTTTACTTCGAGAACATTTCGGAAAATGTTTTAAAAATTCAATTCTTCATGATAACAACAACAAAATTATTTGAAGCCTTTCAAATATTAGAAAATGTATCAGGAAAATAAAAAACTTTTCTTAAGATTCGTAGGAAAGTTCTTAACAATTTTTTAGTTTTTTAAATGAAGTTTCAGAAATTGTTAAAAATGGCTAGAATTCTAAAAAAATCTGCAAGGTTTTCAGCCAATTTTTAGAATTTGGAAATATCAACTATAACCTTTTTCGTTAAGAACTTATCTTTTTTGGTTGAAAATTCTACTATTAGTTTAAAAGCTGAACTGCTTTGTTAAAAAATCATTTCTGATTAAAAGTTTATCATTTTAGTTCAAAATACATATCTTTGGTCGAAAATGTAACTATTTCGTTTAAAATGAACTTCTTTGTTCAAAATGTGATTTGACCTGTCTCAAACCTTAAAAAGCCTTTTTTTCTGGAGAATCTTAGGAAAATTATATTTGTTAGCCAAAACACAAATAAATAAATGAAGTAAAGAAAAACAGTTAATGGACATTTTTATTTTGTATTAAAAATTGGTTTTAATCTTAAATCGAAAACTACACGCACTTGCAGTGTGCGATGGATGATGCTAATTTTATCATTTTTATATTATTCGTTATTCGAGATTTAAAAACATGAAAAATTATGAACTCGTACTGAATGGAATTCAGAATCTTTTCCAAGTCGCGAGCTCGCTAATTTTAAAAATTGCTGTGTCGGAGTTCTGTGAATCTTCCCGATCAAATTTAGAATAAAAAATAAGATAACGACTGGTGTAAATACTCTACTGAAAATCCAACACAGCCATCAGTTCTACACGCAAAATTCTCCTAATCATTATAAAACAGTATTCTCCATTTACAGACGATGAACACTTTTCTTGCAACTTTGATCTTCACCCTGGTGGTTTTCTTTATTTATATTGGTAATTATCATACAATATATCTTGTGTGTAATTTTTAATTTTAATTTTACATGCGAATTCTCTGGCCATTTTCTTGATTTCATCTTTGGTCTCTCATGCGCAGTGTCATTAAAATCGCAAACATTTTTTAAAAGATCAAAATTTGGTCCATGGATGCAAAAATTAGAGCAATTATGGGACAATGTGTCCAAAAAAGCTGATTTTGACTCAGAAAGAGTTGCATAACTTTCTTCATTTTATAAATTTTAAAATAATCGTTTTAAGATCTACCTACCTCTATTGAGTCACGAGAAGAGCGTTAAAAGTGTAAAAGATACCATGGATAATGGAAAATTCATCACATATATATATATATTCATTATAGGGAAAACAATTCGAGGATAATCAGCGTTGGAATAAATAATACAAAAATGTTGAAGGAATTAATATGAAAAGTAGAGAAACTACGAGCAAAGGATTTATTTTAGACCACTTATAATCTTATATGAAAGCACACAAAAATATCGATTCTGCACAAATAAACTGAACATTAAAAATCAGTGGATTCCCTTGATATATTTAAAATCTCTTAAAATTCAATTGAAATCCAAATGAAAACTTTTTGGGATCTCTTTAAGTTCCTCGATACATTTGGAAATATTTTTAAATCTATTGAAATATTTGAAATCTTTTGAAATTTGGTCAAATCCCTTGAAAGTTGTCTTCTAAATATTAATTTTCTCTCCTTGAAATATATTTTTTTTATTCCGTAAAGTGTAAATCACTTAAATTCCCTTGAATGTAATTTAAACTAAACTTATTCATAAAAGTTATTCAAAAAGAACTTCAAAATACAATACCTATAAACCTTTGAAGTCCTTGGAGATTAAATAAAATCCTTTAAATATTGTGAAATTCCTTGAAATACCTTAAAATCCCGTAAAGTCTGTAAAATCGCGTAGATCCCTTTGAAATTAAATTAAATTAAATTTATTTTCCAGTCCTCTATAAATCCATTGAAATATTTGAAAATCCTACAAAATTCTTTAAAATCCCTTGACAATTTTGAAACACGTGAAAATTTTCTAAAATTTGTTGAAATTGCTTGAATTCCGAGGAAATATTTTTAACCTCTTGAAATCCAATGAAATCTTTCCAAATTTACTGGAATATTTAGAAATCCTTTGAAATCATTTTAAAAACTTTAAAATCCATGAAAGTCGCTCAAGATACATTGAAATCCTCTGAACCCCTTAAAATCACCTAATATGTTCGGGAATCTTTAAAATACCGTAAAACTGTTATAAGATCTGACGAAATCACTTAAAATCCATTGAAATTATCTAAAACTCTAACTAAACTAAACTTATTCATCAAAATTCTCTCACAAAAGTTTTAAATCCCTATATATTTTTTAAACCGTTTCAACTTGTGAAATTCCTTGAAATTCATTAAATTTTTTAAATCCTTAAGAATCCTTACAAATTTAATTCAATTTAATTTATTTTCCAAAGGTTACTAGAAATATCTTGAAGCCTTTGGAAATCCTACAAAATTCTTTGGTTTTATTTAAAATGAATTTAAATGCCTTAAAATCCTTTGGACTCCCTTAAAATCCCTCGAAATGTTTGAATAATGTTTGGAAATCTTTAACATGTCGTGAAATTTGAAAAAATCTGATAAAACCATTGACATTCACTGGAAATTCCTTAGAATTTCTTAAAATCCCTTAAAATTTGTCGACATCCTACTTTAAGTAAATGAATAAATCGATCGTTTGTAATTTTGTAATTTTTTGCGTCAAGTTTTTCAATATTTCATCATTCTATTTCACCTATACTGAATTTTCTATAATATTTTTTCGTAAGGTTATATTATTAGGTATTGTAAAATATTGCATGGAATTGCAAAGGATTGAATGGGATTGCATAAAATTACATGGGATCGCAGAGTGAGTTTACACAAGATTACAGGAGTAATTAAACATTCGGTCCGAACTGACCCAGACAAACCTACATAACTTCTTTCTTTTCTAATTTAAATAAAGTACTCTTAAGCTATGCCTTAGCTCTATCAAATCGTAAAATCGAACAGGACCCTTACCTTCTACAAGGGGCACTAATTAGGCCAAAGCAACTATTTTAAGCCAACAGAACTCATTTCCAAAATTAGCATTAATGTCCTTTTGCCTGTCGACCTTTCATGAATATTGCATGCGCTTTTTAATTTTTTCGTGCCAATATTTGAAGTAATATAATTGATCAATTTCTTTTTCTTCTTACAGAATTAAGTTCTTCAGAACGATACGATCACAATTCAGTTCAGCCTGATGCACATTATCTTCGGAGTGATGCTGATGTTCGCTACTATTCAGAAGATCGTAAAAGTTATACAAGCCTATTAAACAATAGAGGTGTAACTTTTTTACTAGAAACAAAAGTTGGCAGAAAACTATACCTTGCGGCAATAGACAAGGATAAATATATTCGCCATTTTTACCTGGGACCTATTACTGATAATAAACCAATTATGATATGCCCTAACATTACTGAATGTGGAAAATTTAATCTTCCAATGAGTCAATTGGTTACTGACATGTTTGGCATAGTATTTGACATGTTATATTATTGATATAATTTATAACTAATTATAATAACTAACCTTAAGAACTAAACTTAATTATAATTAATAACCATGATTTTGCGGTGTGGTAGTTATTGTCCTTGAAATTTAGTAGTAAAGCAAAGAAATAAATAGATTGTGTGCATCAAGGAGGATTATCTACTACCTTTTACAGTCCCTAGCTAAATGACGAGACTCCTAGATATAGCTCAAATTAAATTATAATATTTAATATTGTGACATTCAAACACGAAGTGCAAAATTAACGACACTAGAATAAAAATTCTCAAGCTCGCTCGTGATTTTAATTTTTCTTTTTCCTTCTTCTTATGTTTTTAATTCCTTTTTCTTAAAATGTCGTATTCACCTGATTTGAACACTTATGTGTTTCAAAACTGCGAGTATTTTAATTTTAATGCCTGCTTTTAGTTGATTTATCAATGAAGAAAGATTAGTAATTTCTCGCACCAGGGACATTATTTCTCAAGTGACCGCACCCAAAAATTTCAAGTCTTCACATCAGCTTAAAATTTGGTCAATTTATTGCCCTATTCCTATTGGATAGGATGCGCTATACCAAATTTTATGAACATCGAACAATTAGTTTGTTGAAAAACAAACAAAAAATTTAAGACCCAAAATTTTTTTAAGTAAAAAATAAAATAATATTTTTTCCAATTTTGGATCATTTTTCTCGTCTAAATGGGCTTAAAATAAACATTATTTTATGTATGGAAATCCCCCCAACGGTCAATATGGGCTGAGGCTTGGTTTTCGAGTAACATAACGATATTGGCATGGAGGCATCATCGTAGCCCGATGCACTCTATGAAGTGTTATAACGAAATTTTGTTTGAATGAGTAAAAAATCTTTAATTCTCAGTATATACCTGCGGGAATTATTCAAATTCAAAGTGACTGAAACGCTAAAGACTAGGAAGTTAGGCAAAGGATCCGAGATGCTACGCTGCAAGATAAAAAAATTCAAGTTTACTTGGAGATACAGAGTCAATACGTCCATTATTCATCCATCCATAATCATTAATCGTCTATTATAAATCATAAATCCATTCATTAATATGATATTTATTAATCTATTAATAATCATTAATCATTGAAGCGTTGCGACACAGATGAGGCCCTGACTAATTTTCCACACTAAAACCTGATTAGATTCATAATAGACATTTGATGTTCGACTATTACTAATAGATCACTTTTTAATAAATGGTTCGGAAGAAGTCGACGAAATAAGGTTTTTCCTTAAAAAAATCCAGATCACTATAGATTATATTATTTAATGGATTAATGAATACTAATAGACGATTAATGATTATTGATGGATGAATAACACAGCCACACACAAAATATAATTGTCGTGATCTGGGGACGAGACATATGTTTTTCTATGGATTTTGACTATGGGTTTTCTTGTACAAAATCGAACCAGATACATATTGATGCGTTTTTAGGGTAGTTAAGTCTGTTCAGACTATTTGACGAGCTAACCAGGTAAAAATTCATTCATAACCTCAAAACCGTCCAATATAACCTCAAAGAATACCTCAAATCCATGGAAATGATATTGTTTGTGCGCTGAAAATGGAACCTCAGCACATTTCTATATGTTCCCGGGGCATTCTAGTCCAATTTTGTTGTTTCTTTAAACCTGCTAGGTTACAATATATTCCTAACTTCGCTGTTTACCCAGGGACCACGGAGTAATAATAAAGAGACCGATCTCCGTACATGCACTGAAAAAAAGAATTTCTGGAACCAAGAAAATGCATTTACTTGAATCCTATTTCTTAGCATCAAGAAAATATTCTTTAACAGTAGTAATTTTTATTTAAACCAGACACATATCTTTTTTTGATCTAAAGAAATGAATTCCTTGGCTATATTTTCTTGATTCAAATAAATATTTCTTACATTCAAGAAAGTGATTTCACAACCATTATTTAGTCGCTCAAAGAAATATTCATTTGATTCAATGAGTTCGATTCTTTGAATTGATTCGGACGCATTTAAATCAATTAATTTTGCATACTTGAATCAAGTCTTTAGATTTATTTAAATCAAAGAAATAATGGTTTAATTCGAAATAACATTAATTACATCAAAAATATATTTATTTTTTACAAAGAGTTCATGCATTTATACCAATGAAGCGTATTTATTTAGATGAACAAGATATTGTGTTTACATAAATATTTATTTCTTCAGTTGAAGGAAATATTTCATTTGCTTACTGGAATTAAATTATTTATAACAAATAAACAGTTATTCCAATGAAGTAATTATTTTTTTAAATCAAGTATTTAATAATTTTGCGTAATTTGTTTCGATTTAATACTTCTTTAGATTAAAGAAATATGTTGTTGAATTCCATATACATTTTTTTGATTTGAAGAAATATTTCTTTGGCATTTATGGTGAGGGTTAAATACGACTTTCCACCTTACAATTTCCATGTTGCGATAGCGTCGTGGTCATCGTTGTGGACTTTACACTCGACAACCCAAGTTCGATTCCTGCTGGAGATGGATTTTTCATCGAATTTTACTGTTTCAGGTTCATCAAGATTTTAAATTATGTGAATTGTTTAAATTAAATATGTGTAATAATAACAATGTTAATTATAATTAAGGCTGAAAGAATCAATTTGTTCATTTAGGAAAATATGTACTACAGTTGAAGTAAGAACTACGCGCATGGTTTAGTCCAAAGAAATATTTTTTTGTCTTCAATTAATATTTCTTTGACTCAAAGAAATATTTTCCTTCGACCAATAGGTCGTATTTTTGAATCAAACGATATGAACTTAATCCTATTAACATTTGTCTGGCTGAAAGACATTTTTTTTTTTCATTCAAACTGCATATATTTATTTGTCTCAAATAAATATTTCTTTGAAAATAATCAGGACTTTCACTTACTTCAGCCAAGTAAAATTCACTTGGTACAAGTAATCCTTTTTTTCAGTGTGCGTTCTGACTACGGCAATTGCACCTTTATTGCCCGCGAGAAGTGTGCGAGTTATTAATTTTGTAAATTAAAATTTCCAACTAAGTAATTTCATTTTTATAATAAAATTCATTTCTGAATGTTTCTGAACATTATTTGTAAAAGAGTACATTTCCATTGTGAATGATTTTTTAGTATTCAGAAATAATTATATTTTTAAGTATTTACTGAATTTACCTCAAGTTAACCCTTGCTTGCCACACCTCCGCGGAGTAACACGCTTGCCACACTGGGGTGTCGGCCACCCCAGCCATATAAGCTGTAATAAAATATTAACTATTGGATGTTTTTCTTTGAAAATTGGTATGGAACTTCTCAAAAGCTTACTTTAAAATATAATATAGGTTATATAGCCAAAAATTAAATTTAAGTACACTAAAAAATGTGCAGAAGCAAAAAAAAAATGAAAAATGACATTTTTTACAAAAAAAAATCTTTTTTTTTATTTTTTAATATTAAGGGCTAAAATTTCAGCTTAATCTCCTACTGATGTGTCACTATAAGAAAATAAAGATTGGTTCACAGGATTTTTCGAAAAAGGTATTTATTCTGAGGAATGAAGGACGAAATTTTACGTAAAAATTAGTTATGCATTTTTGTCAAAAAATTATATTTTATTTATGAAAAAAAAGAAAATATTACATTATTTTTACTAACAATGTTTAAAAAATTATTCTGAAGAAAAACTAATAAATTTAAAGTATTTTTTTAAATTTTAACATCAACACAGTCCTTGCATATAGGTCGCTGTGCAGTTGCC
>CAKNWW010286830.1:0-10027 GCA_932074435.1 Andricus kollari | reverse complement strand
TTTGTTGACAATTTTTTAAAAGTTTTTGAAATGTCTTAACATGTTTTTGAATATTAACTTAATATTAATTTTTCAAAATAAAACATTATTTTCTTTTTCCTAGGAACCTCAAGAAAATGTTTGTATTATCTTGAGATCTTTCCAAATCTTTTTAAATCTTTTTAAATATTCTCTACAAATTAATTTTTTTTTCATGAAAAAATCATTGCACATTTATGTTATGTTTAAAAAATTTTGAAATCTAAGCAAAGAACAAACTGTACACAGCAAATAAAAGTCATATTCAACAAAATGCGAACAGTCAAGTTTTCGACAACAATGTGTGCGAAATCTTACGATACAACTTTTAAGAAAAAGGATATCTTGTTTCTAGTTTTAAAGTATAATATGAAGAATAAGATTTCATCAAAATTTAAACAAAACCTAGATGTCTAATGATTTTGAACAACAAATTTAGAAACTGTTTAAGAATTTTGAAAGGTTTCAAGAGAATGGAAGAATATTCTTAAAATTCATATGAAAATTTTTGAAAAGATTCCTATACACTTCAAAAGATTTCTAAAAATTCCGAGAAAAAATCCAGAATATCTTAAGGAAATTTTCTTAATTTTTGAAGATTTTTCAAAATTTCACGAAAAATTCGGTTCCGTTTAAGAGATATTTTTAGCAATTTCTGAAGTGTTGCATTGATTAAAAATATTTTTAAAATTGAAAGGATTTCCGAATATTTATAAAATATTTTTAAAAAAGAAATAATTTCGAAGAAAGAGTTGAATTTTTATATTAAAAAAGATAAATTTTCAACCAAGAAGATAATTTTTTAACCAATCAAAAAGCAAATAGAATAGCTAAATTTCCAACTAACAACAACGAATTTTCACAAAATAGTTAAATTTTCAATCAAAAAGATGAATTTCTAACGTCAAAAATAAATTTTCGACCAAAAAACAACGAATTTGAAAAAAATGTATCATTAAGCTATTTCCCTTTCGGCGAGCCTCTAGGGGTAAGCGTGACACTACCCGATTCGGGTAGTGTTTTTTAGGTGGATTTGTAGTAAATGGGCTCACCACACCCACGACCGCCAACAGCAACGCAGTAGTATCAGACGGTCACCCATCCAAGTACTAACCGCGCCCAACGCTGCTTTAACTTCAGTGATCTAACGGGAACTGGTGCTTCCAGCGTGCAAATAGAATAGTTAAATTTTAAAGCAGAAACAACGAATTTTCAAAAAATACTTCAATTTTCAATCAAAAAGATGAATTTTCAACCTTGAAAATTAATTTTTCACCAAAAAACAACAAATTTGAACAAAAATATATCTAAGTTTTCAACCCAATAGTTGAATTTGTAACTAAAAAAGATCAATTTTGAAGAAAAAATAAAGCAGTTGAATTTTTAATGAAAAAAGCCCGTTCTTATAGAAATCTAAAATGGATCCGGAAAAATTGGAGGCAATACTTAATTCTATTAAAGAGGACACTGCTTGCCTTGCTTCTATTACGGAGGATGTTAGCTTCAGACACAAGCATCTGTTTTGAGTGCCTTTTCTAAAGCTGATATCGCGATTAATGAAAAAGCTTTTGACTCCGTTTTCAGGTTGGGTAGTACGCCCGGTGACAGGCCTGTATTGATAAAGCTGGCTGCTTACAAGTGGAAACAGCTGATTTTTGATAAGACAGCCGAGCTGAAAATACAACAACTTGCAGTCAGCAATGATAGATCGAAGGTCGAGAGAGAGAGAGAGAGGAAAGGAAATTACTTATAGAAATACTCTCTTGAAGGGAAATGATTTAAATCTTTTTTTTCTGATTTAAATTCAACTCCGAAAGGGAACTCTGTGGACAACGTCTCTCAGGCCTCCAACACTGTTAAAAAGAACAGCAGAGGCAGACCATCCAACTCCAAGCGGAAGGGTAGCGCTTCTTCCAATTCTGCCTCCTCGATGGCAAGATATTTAAATTCAACACCTCGTCAAGGTGCATCCTCCAGATTACGCAACAACGGCAGAAATTATATTGAAACCGAATAGTAATCCAGGAGCTCATCATTGATACATTCTCAGCCTTCGAAGATCAATTCGTCTACTCTGAGTGAAAAATTCTCTAGGATTAAAGATCAGGTTCGTCTCATCCATTGGAACGTCCATGGCTTTGCCAATGTGTCAGAAATTGAGGAGTATGTCCTCCCCCGCTCGATATTGTGTGTATATGCGAAACGTGGTTGTCTGTACCCCCCTCTTAACGGTTTCGTTGGCTGCCAAACCACGATATTATTGTAAGTAATGCTACTCATAATGATCCAAGAGGCCGTCCTTGCGGTGGTATTGTTATTTTAGTAAATAACAAGATTTATAAGTATGAAATGATGGTTAGGACTGCGTCTTTGATTTTTATAAAGTGTAAATTTGGGGATGTAGAATTTATTCTAGGCATTGTTTACCTTTCCCCCTTCTTGAATGTAGATAACCTTATTGAGATCCTTGATACCACTCTTTCTGAGTTTCTAGTAAAATATTCCCATTTGACTATATTAGTAGGGGGGGATTTCAATTCTCGTATAGGTATTCTAAATCAATTAAATTCTGAGATATTGCCACTGGGTATATATGCGTTACATAATCGACTTTCTTTGGCTGAAAGAATTAATAGACATGGCTCTGAATTAATAGAATCGTTAGAAAGTAATAATATGGTGATATTAAAAGGGAGATTACTAGTGGACACACCTGCTCAATTTACCGTCAATTTACCGATGAGAGTAAATGTTAACAACAATTTGGACAGTCTAAAAAATAGGGTGACTAATAATAGCCATACAAATTTGTCCTCTCAGGAACCATTGGGTAATAGCGTAATTAATCTCGCCGCATGTATTAGCTGACATCGAGGGCATGATGTCCGTTCCTAATGTTACCCTTCAGGAAAACTCATCTATCGATGACTTAAATTATTAACATATGGCTACAATTACACAGATTGCGAAAGAAGTGAGGTTCACTAAAAAACAATACATAGGGGAATTAAAAAAGAAACCCTGGCACGATGAATGTTCCTATCTTTTCTGTAAGTTAAAGAGGGATTTCAAAAAGTGTAAAGAATCAGGGTTCTCGGACGCTGACGATAGGGATTATAAGGAGTCGAAACGTCACTATGTTTGTGTGATTGATAGGAAGCGTAAGGAGTTTAAGAGTTCTCGCGTTAATGACCTGGCTTTGGCTAACAATTCCGTGGCATTCTGGAAGGCGGTTAACAATTTTAGATTTCGAGCCTCCACTGTAGGTCATATAGCTTAGCGTAGTGGCAAGAATTTGCCAATGCAATGTATCCACCTTGAACTGCTTTAGATATCTGCTGGTTTGAAGTCTCTCATCCTCTTTTGGACTCAGATGTTACCCAAAATGAAATTCAAGAAAGTTAAAAAAAATCCAAATTAAACAAGGCTCCGGGGGGGGGGGGGGTGGAATTAGTAATGAATTTTATAAGTATCTCACTGAGAATCGGCTCCTGTACTTGCAGGGCTTGTTTGGCAGGATCTGGTGGGAAGAGGAAGTCCCATCTAATTGGGCAAAAATTCATCTTTTTATGATACACAAAAAAGGCTCAAAAACAGATCCCTCAAATTATAGAGAAATTGCCCTTGTTAACTGTATAACTAAGATTTTCACGCAAGTTTTGCTGTCTAGGCTCTCCAAGTGGGCTGAGTATACAGACGCTCTTCCGGAGAACCAAGCTGGTTTCAGGAGTGGAAGAAGCTGCTTGGACGACATTTTCACCATATCTTCTATTATCCAAAAACGGCTTTCCGAACCAGGGGGCAAACTTTTTTCATTCTTTGTTGATTTTAAAAGGGCCTTTTCCTCTGTTAGCCATCATCACCTTTGGAAAAAAAACTCCTGTAGAAGGGCGTCAGCACCAAAATGTTAAAAATTATGTCTAACCTATATCAGAAAGCTACTGTTTCTATACGTTCAACTGAAGGAAACACCACTCCGGTAGAGGCAACCTTAGGTCTCCTCCAGGGTGAAAGTTTGAGCCCGATATTATTTGCTTTATTCCTAAGTGATCTTAAGGAATACTTAATAAATCATGGAGCGATACGTATTTTTGCGATTTGTCAAACAAATATTTTTTGCGAAGTTATGCGTATTTTCATTTTTTCTTTGTTTAAAAAAAACGTAATTTTTTCTTCAAACTTATATAACTTTTGACCTAATTAAGGTATGCGGGGTTTATGCGGGCTAAATAACTTTTGTGGCCAGGAGAATTTTTTTCATAAAATCGCATTTTTGTTGCAAACAACAAAAAATGAACCGCTCAGAGGAAAAACGTTACAAGTCCTATGTTAAAAGCATAGGACGAGTAACGTTTTTCCTCGGAGCGCCTCAAATATAATACGAAAAAATGTAAAGCAAATAGTTTGCACAGTTAAACAAGTTCCACAAAAAGTTCCTCTACTCATTTATGATATCCTGTACCATTTTCGAGAACAATAAAAAAAAAAGTAAATTAAATAAAAAAGATTGATTATCTACTCTAAAATATAATTTTTCAACTAAAATGCGGAATCTTTCACAAAAAAACGAAATTTCAACAAAGTGGTACAACTTGTAGCCAAGCAGTTTAATTTTCAATCAAAAACTTGAATCCTGAACCAAAAAGTTTAATTTTTAACCAAGAAGATTAATTGTTTGCCAAAAAAGACAAATTTTTAACAAAATGGCTACATTTTCAACCAAAAAGATGACATTTCAACTAAAATGAAGAATCTTCAACCAAACAAATGGATTTTTAACAAAGCAGTATAAACTTTAACCAAGTAATTAAATTTTCAAAACAAGATGAATTATCATCAAAATATTTAACTCCTCAGCCAAAAGAGATTTTAATTTTAAACCAAACATTTACAGTTTTAATAAAAAAGATTAAATTTCTATCAAAAGAGATGAATTTTCGAACCAAAGAGATGATTTTTTAACAAAATAGTTAACACAAGAATTTCGTAGTGCAAGAGATAGAGGCAAAAGTTAAATGCAAAGAAGCAAGGGGCTCATAGTATCGCCCTGAAAGACGCCCCTCTGGAAGGTGACGTTGTTCGTTGTCACACGATAATTTCCAGATAAGATAGTAAATCTACTTTTCCAAAGGGGCATCAATCTCTCTATGCATCTCACTATCCGTGGATGCACCGTTAAGCTTTTCAACAGACAGATGATAAGTCTATTAAATGTTGAATCGAAAGCTTTCCGGTAGTCAATCCAGGCCATTGACAGGACGCGCTGATGGGCTGCAGCGTCTTTACAGACGCACCTGTCAATTAGCAGGCTCTCTCGACATCCATCTTATCTTATACGATGTCTTCACAAAGTTATTGGCCTGTAATTCTCTGGGTTGGACAAGTTGCCTCATTTCGGTAGGAGTGTAGTGCGTCCTAATACCAGCCACGGCGGAATGGGCGTTTACGAATTTAAATATGTGATGAATCTGTGGGCCAAATGATGGTATGTAGAAGTAAACTTCTTCCACCAGAAGTTCTTGATACCATCTGATCCTGCAGCGGAAAAGTTCCTCGTGCCTCTAAGTGCTTTCTTCGCCTCTTCGGCAGTGATTGATGGGCATTCCTTCTCAGATGTTATGAGGTTGTCGCAAAACTCCTTGAAGCGGATGATGTTATCAGTATCTTCTTTCAACTCCAGTGTTTTTGGGATCTTGTATACCTCTCGCCAAAAAGTCTCTACCTCGTTGGGCTTGGGTGGATTTTTGACAGAAACAGGGTATCACTCTAGAGGCGAGATGGGTCAGCGAGAAACTGTTGAGTCTCCCTTACCCACCTCTCCATCTTCGGTATTCTCTTCCTTGCGTCAGATAACACCCGTATTTTTTCAACAATTTGCTGCTTGATTATCAGCAGCTTTGACTTGTCCAGTGTATGATTGAAGATCCTTAGTTCTTGAGCGAACCTTCGAACCCATTTCGTGAACGCCCTACCAGATGTTATGTAGTCAATCACACATTGAATACGGGACGCTTTCTGTCTTCTCCATCCAATAATCTTGTTCAGTTGATACAAACGACTTTTGGTCTTTTGATCCATCGTCGGTTTAAGCCTTCGATTTGAGTTAGCCAATGCTCTCGCAGCACCATAAACTGAACAATTGATTATCCAGAGGTCGGAATCCTCCGAGATATCCTCACGAAGGGAGGCATCCATTTCAGCCAGATCATGGGGCTTAGGAGGAACCTGTATGTCAATGTTCCTCCTTGTCCTGAAATCGCTGTCATCTCTCAGAAATTGACTGCTTTCCGCGGTTGGTCTTAATGTCGCTTCCTTATCTTCGTCTGCAGCTTGTTCAAGCAGCGTTTGGGGAAGCGTTCCGCTTACATATCCATTTTTCAAGAAAGCCTCGGTGAAAACTTTTTGGTGGTCCATGAAGAGCCCCGCCTGCAAGGATACGGCTGCATACTCTGAGAGGATGCCCGGGATCAGGAGACACGTTTTAAGACACATCGCCCAGGTGCCATTCAACTTTCGGCACGGTTGTTTGTAATTTAGAATAGTAATTTTCGGCCAAAAAACAACGAATTTGTTCAAATATAGTTAAGTTTGCAATACAAAAAAGTGCATTTTTAACCAGGTAATTGAATTTTCGATACAAAAGATGAATTTTCAAACATGAAGGTTTATTTTTTACCAAAAATAACAATTAAAAAAAAATATGTTCAATTTTTAACAACAAAAAAACAACTAACTTTCAATAAACATATGTAACTTTCTATAATTTTTCACCGAGATTTACTAAAATAATTTATAAGTATCTTTTTCGGGATATATTTGAATTATCTTTAAAAATTATTTTTTCAAAAGAAAGTAATCATTAAAGTTTTTCCCCGGAATTTTCTTTTATTATTTTTTTTTTAATCTTAATATTAAAATTATTTTTTAAAGTTTGAATGCTATATTTTAATTGCATTCGTATTTTTCCTGATTTTTTTTTAAAGGACCCCGCACCAAATACATGGTAAAAAAGATCCCGGTGGAATTTTCAAAGTTTTTGATATTTTTTAGTTTCTGCTCTCCTAATCAAAAAGTCCTCATGGCAAGATCTCAAATTATGAAAATTTTTTGCGCGACGACGATTTAAAAGTCAGATTTTGGTACATATTTTTACCTGTGGAGTGGAATATATCACAGACTTTTTTTTCACCCTTTGTATTGCTCTCGTGCAAGTTTATGTAGAAAAAAAATTGGATGGACGAACAAAGCGAGTTAATCGCGTTGGAAGTGATAAGCATGACAAACACTACTTGTGATTGAAAGATTGCATCCCAAGTTCGTCTTAAAGCGGTTAAGTTGAATGGCCAGACAAAAGAATCGATACCCAGCGTTGCAATTGGGCAGCGATCAACCTGTTAATTTCAAGCACTTTAAAGTACCTTTGATAGAATTCTCCTTTCGTGCCAACGCTTCCATCCTACCTGCAACGCTAAGCATTTAAGAAACGCAATCAGACAACATAATAAACTCCCAGCGTTGCTGTTTAGCTTTTATTCGCCAGTTTAAGTCAAGCAGTCTAAAATACTTTACAAGGAATGCTTATCTCGTTCTAACGCTGCAACTTTAACTTCAACGCTAAGCGTAAAAGGTAAGTGTGTACATATGTAGATCACAAAATCAACCCCCGTCGGTGCTGTTTTCGTGATTAAATGATAATTGCGGACTTGAACTGGCTGATCAGCGCCAAACAGCAACGCTGGGAGTTGATTTTGTTTTCTGGGTGATTTCTTAAACGCTTAGCGTTAAAGTTGAAGAGGGCACGTAAGAACGAGATAAGTATTCCTTATAAGGTATTTTAGACTATTTGCCTTAAACTGGCTAATCCGAACCAAACAGCAACGCTGGGAGTTGATTTTGTTGTGTGGATGCTTTCTTAAACGCTTAGAGTTGAAGTTAAAGTGGGACCGTTAGAACGAGATAAGCATTTCTTATAAGATGTTTGAGACCGCTTGATTAAAATTGGCGAACCAAAGCCAAAAAGCAACGCTGGGAGTTTATTTTGTCGTGTGAGTGCGTTTATTAAACGCTTAGCGTTGAAGGTAGGATGGAAGCGTTGGCACAAAAGGAGAATTCTGTAAAAGGTGATTTAGAGTGCGTGACATGAACTGGTTGATCCGTGCAAATTGCAACGCTGGGTATCGATTCTTTTTTCTGGCCATTCAAATCAAGCGCTTTGCGACGAACTTGCGATGCAATCTTTCAATCGCAAGTAGCGTTTGTCATGCGTTTGTGAATTAGTTATTTGTAGTACTGATTCGGACAACCAAATGCCTCTTGATAATAGAAATCGAATTTCGCGTTTGAAGCTCGAGAACATGCAATTATATGAACGCTTTGTGCTTTGCCTAATCGCTTAGCGCAATGCCCGAACGCTGAGCGCTTATCACTACCAATGCGATTACATCGCATTGTTCGTCCATGCAATTCTTTTTCTACGAGAAACTTGCACGAGAGCAATGCAAAGGGTGAAAAAAAGTATGTGATATATTCCACTCCACAGGTAAAAATATGTACCAAAATCTGACTTTTAAATCGTCGTAGCGCAACAACTGTTCATAATTTGAGTTTTTGCCATGAAGATTTTTTGATCAGGAGAGCATAAACTAAAAAATATCAAAAACTTTGAAAATTCTACCGGGACCTTTTTTAACATGTATTTGGTGCGGGGTTCGTGTGCAAAATTTTAAAAATTGCCATAAAAGCTTCCAGATTCTTTTATGACAATTTTTTAATCAAAGCGCCCCCAATGCACCTAGCCAGTTTACGAACTAAAATTGACGAGCTGATCTTCTCTACCGACATTATCAAAGTGGATAAGTGCCGCCCTGCTTGCCGTAAAAGCTTAGGTGCAGAGGGGGCGCTGCGGAAAATCGCTCGAAATTGAATGTATGGTATCGGCAATCTCCCACCTCATCTCTGCACATCAAATTTTCTCATGACAAATGCTTATGTTGTTATTGAAATTTTACCAATATGTTTCGACTCGGATCAGAGTCCTTTTCAAAGCGTAGTTCTGATTATTAGTTAACGGGAATTAGCAAACGTTTCAATGCAGATTGTACATAGTTGTCGTTAAGTATAAAAGATTTAAAAAAATGGAAAATTGGAGCGTCATAATCTCAAAATTTAAAAATCCTAGAGCTAATTATTATATTTATTTTACATTTTTAAAAGAGAAAGTGTGTACAATCTACAATTAAACTTTTTCTAATTTCCGCTTACTCATAATAAAAACTTCGCCTTGAAAAGGACTCGGATCCGAGTCGAAACATGTTGGCAATGTTTCAATAAAAACATAAAAAAACCGGAAAATGCCTTTACTAAATTAATATTTTATTAAAGAGTAAAATTTAAATACACCAACAAAGCTTTTTCATGTGAAGTTATGTTTTAGTTTGTTGCTTTTTCCAACTCAGAAATTGTTTGTAACCTTTGCACTATATTTTTCTTTCGATTTTCCGGGTAGCAAATTCGAAGAAATAGCTTCATCATTCTTAAGAACTTTTTAGGGTATCCCAGCAACACTTTTATCTGGATTGGGGATGTCCGCGGATAGTTCACTGACTCTTTTTTCGCCCCCTTCTCAGGGCACTTCTCTATGCTTTGTCCATTTGCTCTCTATCGAAGGCAGTAAGAGAGGGGAATGACGAGTGACAAATTTTTGCTCTGCTGTTTCAGTGAACGTGCCTGATTTGAATCTTTACGTATTTTATCGAAGCTTTCTGTTGTATTCTTAAAATGATCGATTGCAAGGAGAAAAATGTGTTCCGACTTTCGAACTGAATCGTATATCATACCTAAATCTCAACACATTCGCCTTAGGGGCCGTCCATAAACCACATGGTTTCTTTAGGGCAGGGCTCACCATTTTCAGCAGGTGCTGACTGACACGACAAGTGCATGACTGCCACCAATTTTTTCTGTCATTTTTTTCTTCGGTTTCCAGAAATCCTAGAAAGGGTTACGGTCG
>CAKNWW010286803.1:0-10015 GCA_932074435.1 Andricus kollari | reverse complement strand
TATTTTCATGTGAACTTTTAGAAAATTTAGATTTGAACCGGGCTTTTTGACACATGAAATGCATAATGATACATTAGCCAAGTCAAATATTGAGAGCAAGGTGGATAATCGAGAGAGGTTTTGTGAAATGTAAATGGCAACTTTTGATCTTCGGTTGATAAAAACCTAGCTTAATTTTATGTCAACTAAAAATACGGAAAGAGTATTTTGGTGTCTTCTTAAAAAGGCCGTGTAATTATTATAGATTTCAAAGTCCAAAAATTAAAAATGGTTTTATCCTTCAGGGTTTAGTTTGAAGATGTTCAACCTCAAATCTCTTGTCTTGCTGAGTTCAGTTTCCTATTACAAATTATTACATTCTCACCACAGAAGGTATTAGATTTGTGTAAAATGTGACCCCCTCCCCACCCTGTTTTTGTCAAATATCCACGTTTTGAGACCTTCTGAACCCAAAAAACAGGTCTTCGCAAATGTGTCTGTCTGGCTATTCGTGTGTTTATGTGTGCATGCGTTTCTGTGTCTGTAGATTTTTAGGCTGTCAGCATGATAACTTTCGAAAGAATTTACATATTGGACTGGATTTCGTTATATATACTCTTTTACTGTATTAAACTGAACGTGAGGTTCCTTAGCCAGACATTTTGTATGAGAATTCAATTTCGATACAAAATAAATTACTAAAGTTATAGCATTTACAAAATTAAAAAACAAAATAAAATAAATATTTTAAGCCAAAAAATGTACGATATGAAAAAAAGGCTTGATAAGAAAAACGTTTCTTTTTAAATACGCTCAAAAAATGTCATAATAACTTTTTGAATTTGATCGAAAATTCAAATTTTGATAGTACAAAATTTCCATTTTGCGGTCAAACCATGCAAGGTACAGAAAAAGATGAATTCACGAAAATTGAGCATTAAAAAAATATCTACAAATTTGATACAAATTACTTTTTGATGGGTTGCCTAGTTTTTGTTTGATTTGTAAAAAATAGTATAAGAAATAATTAAATTAAATTTTTGGTTAAACGACACAAGCTACAAAAAAAATCAACAAAATTTGTTTACACAAAAGGGGGTTATAAATTTGTGAATAAAAATGATGTTAGGGATTTTATTGTACAAATAATTATTGTCTCTAGATTAAAGTTGGCAGAAGTGTCGAGGCGTGCGTGCCAGTTCTCAGTGGCTGGCGAGGCCGATAAAGCGGGGTTTGACAACCGAAACAAAGAGAACGTTATCGTCTTTACTTTGGGCAAAAGTGCCGACTGTAACTGTATTATTGGTTTGATTTCCATTTTAACAATAAACTCATTCTATAATTACAAGAAAATAATTCACAAACTCTTTTACCCCTGAATTCAGATTTAAAATAGTTTTTAGTATATTAGAACAAATTTCTAAGTGTGGGGTTTGCTAAAAAGTGTTTAATATGGTTCTCAGTGCAGTGGAATTATTTTCTTATGTGAAATGGGCCAAAAGTGAAATTTTTGAAGCATTTTTCAAAATGGCGGCCATGCAAGTTTAAACGTACCAGCGTGGCAGCCGAGACAAAGAAGGCGTTGGTAACGGTGGAAGGAATGAGTCGATAAAGAAGATATGTTCGGTTATCAATATTGCGTGTTCTTCGAATCTTGGATAAAGGGACAGTCTAGTTTAACTGTTATACATATCAGTGACGTGTCGAAATGAGTTCACCAGAATACAAACTATAAAGAGAAGAAGCGGCTCTTGAACTTCAGAATCGTCAACAGGCGGAAAGAGAGCGAGCGATGCTTGAATTCAAGATTCAACAACAGCAACTGAACCAACAGCAACAGAATCCAGGATCGGAAGTCTTCACTCCAGCCAGTTCCAGAACAAATATTAACCCTGGGAAGAATAGGGCTCAATTTCAACCTCAACAACAGCCCGCTGGGGATCAAATGAATCAGCTGTTGGTAGCGATGACTGCTTCGTTGAACAAAGTTCGACTTTCACGGAAGTTTGTTAGTCAAGATCGTCCAAGAGAGACCATGTACAGTGTCTTGCCTGACCTGTCATATTGCCCATTTTTATGAAGTGGAGAGGGCCTCCGAAGCTAAATCATGGTTGAAACAATTGGAATCTACAGCTATACTGCATCATTGGATGGAAGCTGTTGCTTTCGAGACAGCGAGGTCTCATCTGAAAAAGGATGCATGAAACTGGTACCTCAGCCGCCAGAACAAGATTGTTGATTGGGAAACGTTCATATCCAAATTTAAAGGAACGTTTATATTCTAAAATGCACTTAACCAGAGATGGAGAGAAATGGAACAGAGGAGCCAACAACCTGGAGAAAACACTAGGGAGTATTTCTTTCATAAAGCAAGATTGTGCAAAGATCTTGGACTAACATTTAAAGAAACCAAGACACAAATTGCAATCGGTTTATCGTCAAAGGATCTTGCCAGCAATATAATGGCAATTGGTCATCTTGTGCTCGATGATTTGCTGGAGAGCATCCAGGAAATGGAGGCGCTAGATATCGCGAGAAAATACCGCATCTCGTCAAGGAAGAAAGAATCGTCTGCACAGCCCTGCCAGTCTTCGCAGCCCTTCCAGTCTTCAGCTTCATATCGAAAAGCGATTTCGGACTCAGAACCAACAAATCAGCAAACGTCAGCGTCGCAGTCAGGTAACGGGAAAGCGAGCACGTAAAATTCACGTAAGTGTTACCGATGTAATAAGTCAGGTCATATCGCTAAAAATTGTACCGAAAAACGCGAGATTAAATGTTTTAGGTGTAATGAGATCGGGCACATGGCAACATTGTGTACAAAACCACAAAGTGTATCGAACGCGAAAGTTAATGTTGTCAATCAAAATTTGGAAAACAATAGAGCTAAATATAAAAAGACAATGCAGGTAGGCGAATATTTCTTAAACGCGTTAATTAGTCCGGGAAGTAGTGATTGTACAATAAAGACATCAGTGGTTTTGGCTGAAGGGTTTAACGTTATTCGTATACATTCGTGTGGAATAATTCGAGAGCGATTAACAGTTGTTAACGGAACTGCGTACAATGTTTCTCTTAGAATTGTCCAGATGATGCTCAACGCTATGATGTTCTCCTCGGACAGAACTTTACGGAATTATCGAATATTGTATGCTATAAAATCGACGATCGATTGGAATTCTGTAATCAGAGAGGATTTGCGTTTGACTTGGATCCGGCTATCGAATCTTCGAATTTTGCAAAAGTAAGTGTCGAATTTTGTCGAAAGACGCTCAACTTCCTCCCGCTACAATTAATTTTATTGATACCTTACGAGAATAATACCGCAAAGCTTATTCAGTGTCCGAAAGACAAACAATTCAACGGTAGAATAATGTTCATCGAAGAAGCTTCAAAACTTGAGCCGAGATATGAACCGGTAGTAGAGTCTGAACTAATAGTCGATCCGGAAGTTACGAAAGAGCAAACCCGCGAATTGCTAAATTTAATTAAATAATTTCGAATTGTCGTTGCTAAAAGTCTGTTAGAATTAGGTTGTACTGATTTAGTTCAAATGGATATCCAATTAAAACCCGGAACTGAACCTACATTTTCAAAGCCTCACCGCGCGAGTAACCAGAAACAAAAAATCATGCAAGAAGCAGTAAACGAATTGAAGCAAGCTAAACTAGAAACCGATACAGAATCGCCTTTTGCGAGTCCCTGTATTCTTATCAAAAAGAAAAATGGAGAACCAAGGATGGTAGTTCATTTTAGAAGACTAAACCAAAACACAATTAGAATGCATTATCCAATTCTGAATATAGTATTCAACATTTATACGGTGCTAGTTTGTTTGCTGTCCTAAATTTAAAATGTGAATACTCACGAATTCCGTTCACTTGAATTCCTCTGCAAATAAAAGTACGGGAAAATCTCCTTTTGAAATGTTATGTAGCTACATTCCGCGATTCGAAGACGGTTTAACGAGAGAACTATCGGTAAATTCGGAGACCTATCGTCTTCCAGTAGAACTTCGGGAAGAAGTAAGAAAAGTAATTGAAAAATCTCAGAAAGTTTCGAAAGATAGATATGATAAATCGCGACTTCTTAATGTGAAATATAAGTTCGGTAATATTGTTAATATGAAGCCCAATCGACACTTCTGCCAAATTAAATCTAGGACTTCTGGCCGAAATGGTGACATTCGTGGATAAAAGTCGTTTGAAGGACTTAGCGGAAGCATAAGAGTATGCTTAACATGTGGAAGAAGTAAAGAAGTATAACTACACTTCGGAGATTACGGTTCACACTGCACCGAACAAACTTACTACAGTGTATGAAATAACCGAGCAGGGAGTGTAGATCCTAGGCACACACGAAATATTGGTTTAAGGGGCCCTGGCGGGATTCTACGTGGTGAGAAATAATTTTTTTATCTCTACAGATGGAACTTTGGACCGACCCTTTCTCCGGTAGAAACAAGTCAAATGTCCTTAAAACACAATACTATTGTCTTGTATTAGAGCTCTTCCACAGGGTTTTAATATTAAAAATAATTATCTCTTACGTAAAAGTTCGTTATATGGATTGAGATGAAATTTTCAAAAATAGCAATTCAAATGAAAATTCGAAGAAAAAAATACAATGATGTTTTAATGTTTTAATTTAATTTCGATCCACATTTAGGCTGCAAGGATTATTATGTTTCATTTTACAATTTTTGCATTGAATTAATTAAACAGTGAATTATTCCGTGAATCGCAATTTGCAACAACTTTCATAAAAAAGGTGTGGGAAGATTGGGTAATATCTGCCCACATGACATTCCTTCATTTCATCTGATGTCATATTCTTAACATCGCTTATTATATCCAAGTTGTCCAAGCGCATATCCTAGTACTTCATGAGAAGGAGTCGTGACCGGTGGAGAACTGGACATGGCATGAAGAGGAGCCTACTGAGGAGAAGCCTGGGCAGGTGCATTTTGTCTGACACAAGAAGAAGAACCAGGATAGCGTTTGCCATTGGGATTCCATTTTGAGTCTAGTGAATCGTAATCAGCAAAAGCTTTAATAAAACTTTTTGGGAAGATTGGGTGATCTTTCCCTACTGGACAACTCCTTATTTCATCTGCAGTTAAATTATCAACTGCGCTGCTTATTATATTTATTTTTATTCGCGAATTATTTTTATTTGTTCTATATATTCCATGAAGAGTGCCACTATAATCCAATATTGCGAAGACGTCAGCACTGGATGTTGATAACACTATATATTCTTGGCTTGGCCCAAGCACACAGTTCGTATGTTCTATTCGCATTTGAATTGGCTCATAGGCAGGAAAAACGTATCTTCGAAATTCAAATTGCTGGTTCTGGTTTGTGCACGGAATAAGCCGAACATAGCCAAGTTTTTCTATTGCACATCCAAGTACTTGAACAGAAAGAGGCCTTCCCGGAGAGGACCTGGATCTGGCACGAAGAGAAAGCTCCTGAGGTGAAGTTCGCTCAGGTGAATTTTGTATCTCAGAAGAAGAAGAACAAGGGTTGCGTTCGCTATTAGGATGCCATTTCGACTGTAGTGAATCGTAATTTGCTGAAGCTTTAATAAAACCCTTGGGAAAGATTGGGTGGAATTTGCCTGCTGGACAATCTCGAATTTCATCTGGGGTCAAAATATCAACTGCGCCGCTTATCATATTTACTTTAATTCTCGATTTAATTCTATTTGTCGTCACCATTAGACGAAGAAACCCGCTATAATCTAATATTGCACAAATGTCACCATTTGATGTTGATAATACAATATATTCTTGGGCTGACACGCGACTATAGCGTTTTTCTCCTATGCGCAACCTAATTGGTTTATCAGCAGGAAAAACATATCTTCGAAATTCGTATCGTAGGTTCGGATTTGTGCGGGGAATAAGACGAATGTATCCAAGCTCTCCAAATGCATATCCAAGTACTTTAGATGAAGGCGGCCACCCAGGAGGCGGCCTGGTTTCGGCATGAAGAGGAGGTTCCTGAGGAGAACTCCGGGCAGGTGAATGTTGTCTGTCAGAAGGAGAAGAACCAGGGTTACGTTCGCCATGAGGTCTTAAATTGGACTGTAGTGAATCGTTATTTGCTGAAGCTTTAATAAAACTGTCGGGGAAGATTGGCTGACGTTTGCCCACTGGACAATCTCGCAATTCATCTGTGGTCAAATCATCAACTGCGCCACTTATCATATTCACTTTAATTCTCGATTTAGCACTATTTGTCCTATGTATTCCAAGAAGAATCCCACTGTAATCTAATATTGCAAAAATGTCTCCATTGCATGCTGATAATACAATCTGTTCCTGGTATGGCACTGGTCTATTGTATCGCAATCTAATTGGATAACCAGCAGGAAAAACGTATCTTCGAAATTCGAATAGTAGATTTTGATTTGTGCGGGGAATAAGCCGAATGTAACCAAGTTGTCCAAGTGCGAATCCAAGTACTTTAGGAGAAGGAGGTCTACCCGGAGGCGACCTGTCCCTGGCACGAAGAGGATGCTCTTCAGGAGCCTGAGATATTTTACGAAAGGCAGAAGAGCGACAGTGAACCGGGCTGGGAGTGTCAAGGCAATCTCTGCTTGACTGCGAACTTAACTCTGCGAAAAGAAATAGAGGATTAATGTTTTTTGTTGAACAAAATTCAAATAGAGCTGGATACTTTATTCTCGTTTTTGGTATAAAATACTTTAAAATCATAAGTAAAGGATTCTGTAAAAAAAAGTTATGCCATAAAAATTTTAGGTTAAAAATGGTTGAGGCTCACTGTGTTTGAACTTAACACAACTCATTGTTTTGTCAATGTATAAATTCCTGAAAATAATCCAAGAATCTTACGATAAAATTTGGACAAACGCCGCAAAATGCTCCTATTGCAAATCCTGAAAACAAAATAAAAATTTGTTTCTTTCGACAAAAATAAAAAAGAGGAAAGGAAAATGAGAATGCAACCAACCAAATCTCCTTCCTTCTCTGTTTTATTTCTTTCGTATTTTTTATTTTTATTACTTTGAAATCACAATAAAAAAGTATGGATAATATTCACCAACGTTTCGGTGCTCACACAGCACCCTTATCAAGGTAATAAAACTTAGACCAGGTGGGAACAGCAACGAAAATACATAAATTTTGTCTACATCATTTCGCATGAGCTTAAATAAAAAATAGCAGCATACGAAAATTCTACGTTCAGATGGCATAAGCCATGAAAATTTTTCGCACATTTCTATATAGTCGGTGTCACATTGGTATGACACCAATCCACTAAGATATTAAGGTCCCTTTGGAGCTCCCTAGTATCTTCCATATCACTAAGTATCCTGAAAACTTGTATGTAATCTGCAAATATTAATATAGGTAAATAAGTTAATATTACCCGTTACATTATTTACGTAAACAATGAAAATGGGAGATGCCCGGCTGGACCGTTGAGGTACACCAGACGTCGGTGAATATGGATTCGAAATGATTCCATGGTATTAAACCCTATGTTCTCTGTCTGTAAGATAGTCAGATAATACCAGGTTGATTGGAATATTTGTAGATAGAAGCTTACGTTCCGTTATACTATGGTCAACTTTGTCAAAGGCCTTCGATAACTCAGTATAGATGACGTCTATTTGGAAACCTTTTTGCATTGTTGAATTAACAATTTGAGAGAAGCAAGATAGATTTATCACGCATGAACGTTTGCGCAGAGAGCCGTGCTGAGCATCAGAAATGAATGGCGATATGAACCTTTGCACATCATCCTTCACTGCAAACTCGAAGACCTTTGCGAAATTACTCAGTATAGATATCGACCTATAGTTAGTCAAATCATATTCATTGCCCGATTTGAATAGGGGACTAACTTTTGCCGATTTCCATCTTTTAGGATATTTTCCAGTTACTAGAGATAAGTTGAAAATAGCCTATAATGGATTAGCTAATACACTCGCGCAATCTTTGATCAAGAAACTCGGAAGTCGATCGAGACCAGAGGTCATTTTTGCTGTTAATTTTCCTGCAGCCTTCATTACATTGTCGATGCTCAGGAGGTAGGTTTCTGATTGGGTATTAATGATAACCGCATTTAATTCATTTTTTGGAACTGTTAGATAGTCGGAATCATTTTTTTAGCGTGAGTGGATAGTATCCTCCTTTTGCTTGTTATTATACACACTCGAAAAGTAATGAGCAAATTGATCAATTATTTTATTTGGAATATTTATTAATTACCCATTATAAATTATATCCTCTGGAAGAAAACTTGCACCACCTGAATTGTTAATCAAACAACAAAATGCATTTGGTTCCTTGATTAAATTAGTTTCTGTTTTCCCTATATAATTTTGATAATCTGCTTTCACCTCTATTTTTATAATTTGAGATAGAGACTTAGTTTGATCTTTTATAAAGTCTGACTTATTTATTTTATAATTACGCCAAAACATCTTTTTTAATTCAATTTTGATAATCAACGATTTTGAATACCACTTTGGGTATACATCCTTGTTGGATGGCATATAATTGAATTTCGGAACAAATAAATCAATAGCTCAATTTGATTTCTCACCAAATAAATTGCAAGCTTCGTCTGGGTCATTTTGTTTATGAATATCTGTCGAATCAATGATGAGTAAGTGAACATATAATCCTGGTAGATTACATTTTTTGTAGTTGTAACTTATGTCCTTGACTTTATATTGATTGGGGCAGGATGGCACGTTTGCATACAAACTATTTTTTAGCTGCAATTTTATATGTAGGGATGGATGGTAATGATCTTCTGGTACTATGGCTATTTGAGCACGATCACCTGTGCAGTTCGTGTTTGAAAATACCAAGTCTTAACATTTGCCGCTGCTATTTACTGTATAATTATATTGTTTAAGATCAAATGTAGCTAGACAAGATAAAGGTGAAAAGGTTGGTATATTTGGAAGTCATTTGGTGTTTAAATAATTTAGCACTATTTTAATTTTTCATATTTCAAAGTAGAATTTTACATTATTGTGGTATCTAATGCCAACGTTTGATAAATAGAACATATTTTTCGGGACATTTAAAAAGTCGAACGTGCGTATCTACTTGAATCATATCTTTCATATTTTTCGAATATTTTGAAATTTGAATTTATAATAAGTAATAAATAAGTCAGGCATAAGACTCATATAAACTCATACGATCAGCACACAATCGATTTTATAATTCACCCCTACGAAATACATGTATTTATGTTTGTATATTCATGTGTGTATATTGAAATATTCATTTACGTATATTTGCATATTCATGCATGTAAAAAATGTTATAATTCGGGAATGCCTTAGCGCTGAAAAGCTTCCTTTTGGTACTCTCATGACCTCTATATCTTGGAGTTTGGCTGAGTGGAAATAAAAGAAAAAAGTTTTGTATGTGACTCCGGTGCATAAACGCGTTTTTATGCGACAGCGTAGAGTATCGTAATGCTGTACATTACGATACAGGGGACGATCACTCTTCACATTACACTTCGCTGTATCGTCATGTACACCAATACGATACTCTAAGCTGTCGCAAAAAAAATTGTACATGCACCGTCGTCACATAAAACAGTATATGCGCCAATGCGCACAATTCGTGTCTTCACGCGACTCGCTTGCAACGCTGCTAGGACTTATCTCGCCTCGGCTTCGATCGTCCTGCGAGCGTTGCCACTCGTCGCGTAAAGACCCTAATTATGCACCTTGGTAGAGTATGGTACCTATACGTATTTTGGGGCGCTGAACACGAACCTGACATCAGTTTTTCCCCAGCACGTCCGGATTTTCCCCTAGATGCGGAAAATTCCCTAGTAAATAAACTTTTCTGGGTATAATTACCGTTGGTATTAAAATTATCTGGAAACAGATCAGGCATGATATTTTTACGTATTATGGGGCGCTGAACACGAATCTGACTGCAGTTTTCACCGAGCGCGCCCAGATTTTCCCCTAGACGCGGAAAATTCCCTATAAAATCAGCTTTGTCGGGTATGAAATAACCTAT